>JAQFJA010000020.1:12218318-12229488 GCA_029874485.1 Naso brachycentron
GATGTGTCACAATTTAAAGTCCAGTGTTTAAGTTTATAATGCACAAGAGCCATTTGGTCACGCAGTCAGTATTCCTTGCTTTCACTCAGGCAGCCCAGGTTCAACTTCGGGTATGGAAACAGTTTAAGGTGTTTCTGTCTAAATCTTTCGCCTGCTAAACCCTCTTGTAGCTCAGTTTAACACTAGGCCCAGAATTCCATTCCTACTAGAAAGGCTGTGAGTGGTCATTTTGACCCCAAGATTCCAAATTCTATTATCTCTCACGATAAACACCCAATATAAAGAGTAATGCATTTATTACATGAGAATATCTTTTTAAAAAATAATATAACACCTATAAATGAGCAAAAATGCTGTTTTTCATTGGAGACGGATCATCCCGATCCACTCCCGACTGATGCAGGTGAGCTCTGCCTCACCATGCTGCCGTACGCCGCGCTGCTTTGGGACAAAAATTGCTTCTATAAATGGAACTCATGGCCACTCTCAAAGTTTTACTTTGCAAGAGACAATTAAAGCTGCCAAGCAACCAAGATGCAGCTGCAACCATGTGAAAATGTCTCAGTTTACCTGTGGTCAATATGAACGCCTTTGGCCGAAAAAGGTAGAAATGATCACACTTTCTTTGGCTGTAGTGCAATTTGTATAAGTAAAAAGAGTGCCATGCTCACTCAAAAAAACTTTTAAAGTGTATTGTGTGCAAGGAAGTCATCCGCACTCACCGACAATTTTTTAAGACTGTTTTATTGATGCACAGCAGCAGACAAAAACAGATGTGTTTCAGCCTAAGGCTTTCCTCAGCATAACGGAGTCACCGGAGGTGTAACCCTTATCAAGCAGAGCAGAAACCTGGTGGTGATTAATCACCAGCTGATACAGATCAACATGATGAACATACAAGCATACTGTATGTGCATCTTCAACAGAAACCAATATTAGGAAAAAACAGTTATTCTTAAGAATATATTTTACCCAAATATTTTACCAGAACGGATCGGAGTAAAATATTTTATTTTATACAAATAAACAATTTGTATAAATCCCATTTTAAATGAAAACACAGATATTTTGGGGGGAAAGTCAGGGACCAGCAGCACTGTAATTTTTCATTCAACAAAGTTACATGATATGAGTGTGAAAACGGTTAAAATGTCGTTCTAGTGTTGAGCCAGACATGAACCCTGTACATACAATACACACAGTACCTGTTGACCTGTTACAAGGAATAGAACTGTACTTGGTGCTAAATTGCTACATGTTGCACTTTTAAAGAAACAGGGTTTTTTTGTTTTGTTTGTTTTTTCTCGGTTTAGGATTATGTCTGTGAGGTTGGGATCAAATTTTTGCGTGACTGAGGCAACCTCACTGGTTCACAGGAAATCTTGAAGTGATTCAGTTCACGTTCTATTCGACCTGAGAGACAAATTCATGCTGTTTTGTCCTGTGATTTGTTGCAAAGTTTCTTCAGTTTCTGACCTGATGGCTTCAAAATGTTCTGCATTGACTTTGATTTTTATTTCTTTTGCTTCTTCATAAAACCCACGAATGTCATGGCAGGAGTGATGAAAAACAATGTATGATAAAGTTCCACAGGTTTGAATTGGGAATGAGAAAATGTAAATACAAAAAATATTCAGTAACGGAGACGCTGTCTTGCCTCCATCAGAGGTGGAACCCTTCAAACCAGCTCATATCTCTGAGAAGATCCTGTTGAGGCTGATCAAACACCCCAGTGTGGTTCAGGAACTCAAGTTTGATGAGAAGAACAAGCGGGCACAACAGCACTTCCTGTTCCAGCGCAACAAGCCGGTGGACTACTTCATCCTGGTGCTGCAGGTCTCAATCTTTAAGATATTTTACAGAAATGTCCAAAATGACCAAAAAATTTCTGTCCCTCCACAATTTTCTTAGACGATCTCTTGATACGCTGTGGAGGTAAGCTGTCTGAGGGCTGCAAATGATAAACTGATGTGTCCTTGGATAAATAAAGACGTAGGACTGTCGCGACTAATCGCTGAATTTCCATAGTTAATCTTGATTAACTGCATATGTTGTCGCATGTTTAAAAATCAAATTTTTTGCATCACAACTGTTTTTAAGTCTGTAATAACAATATAAAGCAACACTTAACAGTAACAAGGACGGCGGGCAGAGCTCACTTCCCTGTTACTGCACACACAATCAAAAGAAAGGCTTCTGTCTTATTGACTTGAACTTGGGAGGGAGGCAAAAAACAATAAAAAAGCGTACTGTTCAGAAGTGTATTGATTTTGATCTTCTCCATGTCTGCCCATAGTAAACAGGAAACAGCAACTTGCCTAAGGCCATGTCAAGGGGACAAAACAGCTGCAGGAAAAAAATGTGATTGAAGAAAAAATCGCATAATGGCAGCCTTTTAATCGATCGTTATTTATGCATTAACACTGACAGCCCTGAAAAAAGGAAAAGTGTATTTATAAAGTATATTGTCATCTGACCTTTCTCTCTTTCCTGTGGTGTTTCTGTGTTCCTCACTTGTGTTTCTTCAGGGTCGAGTTGAGGTGGAGTTTGGTAAAGAGGCGCTGAAGTTTGAGAACGGAGCTTTTTCTTACTTTGGAGTGCCTGCCATCATGCCATCAGGTACAAATACACACACATGCACTTTGTACTTAGAGCCTAATGAGGACTTTTTTTTTTTTTTTAATGAGAAAGCCTCTTCCTAACCCCCAAACCAAACTCCTGCCTTCACTTGAACACTTACATTTAAACCAGATTTTAATCTTTACCTTAAAGCAAAGTCTTAGATGTAATTAAGCTCCTCAGAGATTTGAACTCAAAATTGCTTTTACAATCATACAACAAGAAAAACTTACATAATCAAGCTAAGAAAAATCTACCCACACAAAAAACAAAACTCAAAATAAAAGCAATTCCACTGTTTATAGACTGTTTTTTTAATTAATTACACTAATATATAGTATATTGCAGGGAAATCCAAGCAGTTCAATCACAAAAAACACAGAAAATGTATGTAGAAGAATGTAAAGTATATTCAGGTAAAGTATTGTGGTTGTGAACATGTACGTTTTGAAGTACCTGATCAGGAAAATCTTCATTCATTGCATTTAAATGCTCTGAACAGCTGAAAATATGTAAATACTTCAAAGTATTTTAAATTAACTACCAAACCGCTGAATGCTGCATTCACTGAGCAAAGTGACTGAGATGAATGAACGTTTTCAGCTCCAACAGCAACGCCCTTCGCATATTAAACAGGGTGAAATAAGGTGACGTCCCTGAGTTCCCTAATACTAGTTCTTGTGGTATTATTATGTGTTTGATAAATCATCTGAAGGGTTATTCTTATACTTTAGACCTTGGCCCTATTTTTACATATTGAGGGGTCTGTTAGGCACAAAATGATTTGATTTTTTTCAAGGATATTCCCTCAGCAAGCTGCAAAACAGTCTGAATAGGCTGAAATGTAATCCTTGATTGACACTGACAGGCTTAGATTGTTATCTAATTGTTACTTCAAGTATTCTCAGCTTAACAACATTATGGACAGGGTGCCTGCAGACACTGACCTTTTTGTTAAAGAGCCAAGAACATTTTTGAAGCTGTAATGTTGATCTGTTCAAATCCACCAGACTCGTTTGACAAAAACAGTAATTTAGCCTTGCAGAACATGGTCTGCCCTAACCTTGATCTCTTAGTTTGTTTGTCAGTAGATTTGTTGTTGCATGTTAATGTGGAGACCCCTTTAAATCCCAAAGTCATACAATAACACAAACAAACTAACTGATCAAGACAGCGGTAGACTACCAACGTCTGTGTCCTGTGAGGTCAAATTGTTGGTTTTGTTAGTCTGAGGGCTTTGAGCAGAGCAAAATATTAGCTGTTACTGGTGAAACAAGATGGTACCTTTCTTGTTTAACTTACCATGCTCTTTATAATGTAGTCAGACACTTTGAATAACAATCAGAGCCTGTCAGTGACATTTGCTCTCAAGGGTTAGGCTACGTTTCAGCCACTGTAGCCCATTTTGTGGCTGCCAGCCAGCTGAGGTGATCCACTGGACCAGTTCCAGAACATTTTCTACCTTTGTATTACTCGTTTACGCTCCAAAATATGTTAAATTTTTAAAAGAACCTGGATTGCCCATTGAAGTCTGTTTCCCATGTAGTCCATAGATCCCCCTCTCGCAGCAGCGGTTTGGACCGCTCTGAGTCGATGCTGTACGGAGGAAGCATGGGCCAGCTGAATGGAGGGGGGAACGTCTACCTGCCAGACTACTCTGTCAGACAGCTTACACACCTCCAGATTATAAAGGTGACCTCAGTCTGACTTTCTTTCTTTCTAAACTTCCTGTTTTTGTAAATCACTCAACTGATTTTGACGTTACAATGATCTTTAAATATATTAGTATGTCAAGCTTTAGGCATACATTTTAATTAATTTAACTTATTTTTTCATTTTTATTAAAGGTTCATTTTAGGAAGCAAGTACTGTAAATATGTATTCAGCGTTTAATTATAATTCTATGTAATATTTAATGGGTAAGGAAAAAGAAGTCTAAAGTCTTGCTTGGTGTGAAGTTTAAGTCGCTTTTCCATTACATGGTACTGGCTCTACTTTACTCGCCTTTGGAGGCAGATACTTTACTGGAGGTCATTATCCATTCCAAGATAGGATCCATGACAGTACCACGTCCTGATTGGTCTATGGTGTTTCACATCACTTTTCAGTACCCGCTCAGCTTTTCTGGGGCCTCAATGAAGTAAGTATCAAAAAGGTAGGCACGAGGTACCAGGTGCTTTTACATAATGAAAAACTGAAAAGGGGGAGTAGAGTAGAGTAGAACAGAGTAGAGTAGGGGAGGGTACAGTAGGGTAGAATAGAGTAAGGGAGAGTGGGGGGGGGTAGAGTACAGTGGGGTAGGGTAATTTAGGGTGGGGTAGAATTGGGAAGGGGAGAGGAGGGTAGAGTCAGTACCAGGTAATGGAAAAGTGACATTAGAAGCAAGGATGGCCGTTATACTATGCAATGTGTGTTCTGGATGGAGTAAAACATATAGTGATATATTATTTATTTTAGGTAAAATCAGTTAAAAATGACACTTTATTCCCTGAGTGAGAAACATTTAGTGAAATCTGCTTGTTTCAATAAAATATCATTTCTAAAGAAAGTTGGAATATAACAATAGCAAAGGGTCAGAGGTCAGAACATCTGTAAAGCTAGACTAGAGCAATAATACCTATAATGCTCCATGTGTCAGATCACCCGGAGCCACTACCAGAACGCTGTGACAGCCACCCGGATGGACAGTTCGCCACAGACACCTGATGCCGATGCCCGTCTGACAGAAGGCAACAACCTGACCCCAGAGCCCCCGGCAGCGGAACACACTGCCACCCTGATGCCCCCGCAGCACACCACCACCACCCTGATGCCCCCACCCAGAGAGCCGAGCAGACCCAGCTCAGCCCGAACACGAGGGCAGCAGTCCAGCGTCCCGCACAGCACGTCACTGCTGAACGAGAAGAACCGCATCGTCCGTAAGTACCCTCGACTCGAGAGACACGAGAGGAATGCGATTCTAAACAGAAAGAGTCAGACAGAAAATGATAATCCAACGACAGCTTTACAGTTCAGACTGAGGTCAGTGAAATATGATTTGAGCTATTTAAAAAATGCTCCCCCGCCAAATAAGTTTTTCTGAATGGATTAGGGCAAAATATTCAAGACAAATGGAGTTCAATAACCTCAACCAGCTCTAATCAAGAACACTTTTTTAAACACACCAACCTTTTTTTTTCTTTTTGTTATTTGTTTTTGCCTTCCTTCAGAGTTCCAGACAAGATGATAGATACTATTTTTTCGACTGTGCGTGCAGTAACAAGAAAGAAATAGGCAGAGCTCGCCCATCGCTAATTAGCTTAGCTCAAACACTGGTAGTCAATGAGAAGTGCTAGCCTGCCTCCACCTAAAGTCATCAGATAAACTTTCCACCAACTCTAAACAGTCCTGTGTGCTTGTTGTGACTTGTTTATTTACCACATTATGTTATTTTTACACTCAGATTTGCATTTTATGTAGCGATTTCTGTATTTCTTTTTCTTCTGCTGCTGTTTACTGGTGTGTATGCACCCTGCAGTTTACTTTTGGTACGTATTTGATTCTAAAATGGCATAAAGTGCTAATAGGTAGGCTTTAGTTTTGCATGTTCTTAGTCATTAATGGTATTTGAATTTTTTTTTCATAGTTTAAATTCTGTCTCAGTGATGGTAAAAGAGGAAAAGTCAGAGGATCATGATTCTTCCAATAGCTGTTGAGATATTTAAGTCTGGACCACAGAGGGGGACCGACCCACAGACAGACGCTGCTGCCTGAGTGGCCACAAACACTTGTCACAAACAACTGTCTTTTGATACCTGCAACAGCGCTTCTGATTCAGCAACTCATGTCAAGACAGGAGCCAGCTAAGATCTAATGCAGGTATACTGACTGTTTGCAGTTGTTGAACAGGCTGTATTAGGTTGTCGGAGTTCTAAGTGTCATGAACACCTGTTTGTTAAAGCAGGTGGAAAGGCCAAAGAGCAAAGACCTGAGCCTGTCAGGAAGTAGTTTACAGACGTAAATCAATCTGAAGCAGCTGAGAATAGCATCCTCAATGAACAGAACACCTGATATGAATCAACCTTACAGCTGTGTAGGCAGACTTTTGCTGCAAATTATTAACTCTCCATTACCTCTTCCTGAGTGCTGTGGCGAAGGCCAGGACAGTGTATAAACATTCAGTGTGTGCTCCACGGGGCACACAGTTCACAGCAGCAGAGACAAAAGCTTAAATTCAAGTCATCCAAACTTACTTTTTTAACATTTCATGAATTATGATTTCACATAATGTGGTTAATATTTAAACACATTCTTTGTGTTCAAAACCACCCATGATAATGCTCTCTATGGAAAGGGCAGGCGTTGGCTGTACATTTCCTTATTGAATCCTTATTGAAACATTTATGAGACATTATTTAGTGTATGTCAGAAACTGGAGTTTCAAAGGAGTGGAAATATACTGTGCAGACTGTTTAGGAAACAAAACAGTTACAGAAAAAGGTGAATATGATATAGACCTTTCTATTAATTCTGGCTTCATTCTGATGCATGCCCTCAAACTGCTTCATAATGATGAGGTTTGTTGAGGAAAGGGTTACAAGATGAGCTGAAGAAAGAATTTTATTCTAAAAAGTTTGTCATAATTCAGGACTTCAAAATTCATATCTGACTTCCATCTTCACTATTAAAACCACACGCAAGTTTCAATCACCATTTCTCATGCCTTCTTGAATAGTTTTCACCAAAAGTGCTTCCTGGGCCAGGGAAGAATTAACATTAAAAAACAAATTCAATACTTTAAAGAGCATAAAACAAGAAAGTAAAAGGGACTCGTAGCACTATTTGTCACACACTAATGGAAGGAACAGAAGCCCTCATTGTGCATCACTCTTAAAAAAAAGGTCATTGTCCTCGACAGCCTACACTAGCAGACAAAAGGATGCATGTAAAGCTACAGTAGAAGAGATACAAATGAGAGTGAAGAAAGGAGAGGTTTTGGATGCCAGCATGCTTCTGTAATTCCCGTCCTTTTCGTTTCCACTTCACACTGTAGCAGGATGGAATAGAAATGGCAGGGCGAACTGTGAACAAGTAATGAGAGCATTAGTTGCACGGAGACCAAGCTGTGTGGGCGCAGAGAAGTGCAAATGAACCTTCAGTGTCTGTTGGCTTCATCGCGAACTGCTTTTCCATTTTAGCATTGTAAAGGAACACGGACGGCAGTAGGAGTTTAAAAAGCTGAAATGGTACAGATGAAACACAGAATGATGGAAAATTATCACATATGTTGCATTGTGGATTTTTTACGACACAAAGTCGCACACATTTGTCTGCCTCTTTTTTTTTCTTTTAATATCATGCTTCCCAAACATTTTAAAAACTGCTTATATACAAATTCGTTTTTTGCAAAACCATAAGCTAGTGAAAACACTAATGGACATTGAGAAGTTTGATTTTATGGTAACATGTTTTGCAGGTCTGTTGGCTTGGCAAGAGGGGAGAAAGTGGTTGACATTACCGTAAAAGTGTGAAAAAAGGGGCTGCCTTGGGAATGGCAGGATGAAAGTCTCTAATACTCAGCTGGCTGATCTCTTTGGCCTTGTGTCTTTTGTTGAAGTCCATTTAGTGCACCACATAGCACCAGCTGCCCGATACCATCACAGCCCAGAACAAACTTGTGCTAATGCTGCCTATTCACAGCGGTGGCATTGAAAAACAGTGTGGAAGAACTTTTTACAGTTACGAAAAAGCAGCTCACACCTCAGAAAATTACCATGAACAACTCTTAAAGTTTTTATAAGCGTATTCAATGTAGCAGGATGCATTAGTGGGCAGGGTACTGAAAATCTATACTCAAGTAAAAGTACAATTACTCCCATAAGAAATTACATAAGTAAAGGTGAAAATTACCATTTCAGAAACCTATTCAAGTAAAAGTTAAAAAAGTACCTAGTTAATAAATTACTCAAAGTTCAAGTTACTTTTCATTTTAATATTTATCAGCATGTGCGGGCTACATTTGGATGGATTGTGTCTTGAGATGAAACAAAACATCTCATAGTTTCTGTTAATCTGCATGTTAACATATTTGACAAAAAGGAGTGTGGGCACAATAAACGTCATGATATTTTAACAAGATAACTATTGTAAAAACTAATGTTACAATCGAATAATCCATGCATGTTTCTGTTGAAACTGGTACTGGATGATAACGGAACATCATCTTTTCACCTGAAACATAGCTGGCAATAAATACAACTTCAACATTAAGGTTAATGTTGAAGTTGACACATTAGCTAGCTACATTTCTCCTGTGCAACTTACTTCAATGTGCCTGCTGAGGTTAGATGAGACGTTTTTGTGAGCGTTTTTTTTTTTTTTTTGGCTGGCACAGTGGGTACTTCGTTATTTAACTGCTGTTTTTCTGATTTGGGTACAAAAAATGCTGCTGAATGTGGCCCCAACTGTCACGATAAGCTGCCTCTTGTTGTGGCTCGTTTGTTATCATCACGCTTTGTGGTCAAAAGTCAGGTGGGCGGAGCTAATTCTTCCAGGCAGGCAGCTGATATCAGCGTCTGCAGTAGAGGTGCTCCTCAGGTGCGATTTCCCCTGACACTCAACCCCCACATTTAGTAAACTGACTCTTTGTAACAAGGTATAATTGCAAATGCAACGAAGTATAAAGTGGATTACTGGCTCAGTGATATACTTGAGTAAAGAGTCGAAGTTTAAAAAGTTTAAAGTTTAAAAAAAGAAATGTCAAAAGTACTCGTTCCTTATAAGAAAAAACAAAACAACTTTTTCTCCCCCATGTGTGTTACTAACGTGTAACGTGTTACTACCTTACCCTGGCTGGATGATTGTGACTTTCACATGATCTGAGTATAAACCCCATGTAATATCTCAAGATTCAAGATTACTTTATTGTCATTGTGTGGAGACACACAAAGAATTTCAGTGCATTACCTCCATGGAGCGCTGAGCCACTGTATGCACTGGCACCGCCATCTTGTAACTGTCTAAAGAAAAATCAGTTTCTTTCACTGAAGTAAAGTTTTGCTTGAAGCCTAAGCCTTTAATCATTTTAATGTCAGGCCAAAAACACAGCCAGCTCACACAAACTGAAACTAACCATAAAAACCATTATACGAGAGCTTTTACACACGCACTGGAACCTCGTCCTGATCCTGCACTGTGATCAGACTTACTTTTCTGTCACAGTGTATCAAAGATTCTGAGCTGGTCATATCCTTCATGTGACACAGACTTTGTTATGAATTTAGAAAGACTGACGTACAGAGCACTCACTGCTAATATTATGCATGTATTTAACAGTTATGAGACAGAACAGCGTCTCACAGGACAAACCCCAGCTGACTCATGATGCAATTATAACAGCCAGTACAGTGCCTGTCAGATTTTCAAAGCTGACTGTGTCAACACAAAACTCTGTTTCTAATGGCACACATCATTATCTATGTGGAGCATCATCAGTTTCTTTTTTCTTTCCTTTTTTTTGGGGGGGGGGGGGGCATCATATTGTGATGGTCAGCTTGTTAATTCACAGAGTCTCAAACCTTAGAGAACATTCCAGCTCTGAAATGGGCCAATTATCTGCCAGTGTGCTCTTTCTGGATAGGCGAAGCAGCGCTAGCCTTCCAACAACTCATTAGGGTTTGACGGGCTGTGTCTCCTGAGCTGGGCTCCATGTTGATATCTAGAACGAGGCTGAGTGATAAAACTCAAACCCCAGTGTTCAACGTGGCATATCAGATAACAACCAATGAGTTAATTCTCTGATCAATGATGAAGCTGCTGGAATTCAGTGATTGTGAGCAAGCAGCCAGAGGTTCCCATCGTGGGTCTGGGAGCCCATTCAAGGGTCTAAAGAGAATTATGAGAGGCCACAAATGAGTCACACTAATGAAAATAAAAAACAAAGCTAACCAACATTTTGCTTGTCTGTGAAGAAAGATTTACATCCATCAGTATGGAGAACTGCTAACAGATGTTACAAGCAACTGGACACTGCTTTTAAAGATTGTCTGTATTTACAATAACAACTGATCACATGACATCTTGTGTTTGAAAGATGTTGTTTACAGGTCTTGTTCAGACTGCAAGTGAAACATCTAAAATCGGATTTTTAAAGCAACGCTATATAACATTGACCATAAACTGCTGCTTAGAAAAACGAAACTAAACGATGCATGTTAACACGTCACACAAAACAGTAATTTTCGTAAAACTGGGTCATATTTTATGGAGAAAGCGTCCACTGGTCTTCTCTCTGATGTCCTACAACTGCTCTGTCTGTCTGCAGCCTTTTATTTAGCCAAGCTGTCCCAAACAATGACCCGCGGTTGCAGCTGCAGCTTCAGTCTGCAGGCAGCCTACATGTTGCTTTCAGGAACCTCTGTGAATCACAGCGTTAAGGCAGAGCAGTCGTAGGACATCAGAGGGAAAACCAGAGGACATTTTCTCCATAAATTGTGACCTGATTTTGCTAAAATTGCTTATTTGTGTGACATATTAATGTGCATCATTAAGTTTTGTTTTTTGAAGCAGCAGT
>JAQFJA010000020.1:12248702-12260582 GCA_029874485.1 Naso brachycentron
ACAACGGACATAAACAGACATTTAAAGGGTCTTAACTTTTATTTCATGGTTTCACCTATAAGACCATCTAAATGTCTGTTTATGTCCGTTGTGAATCAAGGCAGGAAGCACCAACATTCTACAGCCATCCTTTTTGCGATTCGTGCAATTTACAGCACAGTGACTCCTGGTCATATCTCCGGCTCTACTAAAAATGCAGTGAAGGTCGCTGCTTTTTGCTCCCTAGTTGCGCGCGCATCTCTGTGATGACGTCGCACAGAAACCCGTCTGTTGTGTTAATATTGACTTTCTTTGTCGTAATGTTGTGAACTAGTTTGTTAGCTTTAGCCTCCAGAGGTAACCCAACAAGCTGTCGTTCCACACCTGCAACACCAGTGATGTTCTTCAGCCAAGTTACTGCAGAGGCATTAACCTGAGAAATCACCACCTCAGTCATCTGTCACCATGGCAACAACTGCACAACAACCATGTGACAGCTTCAGACAGTCACAAGAGTGGATTCTCAAGTTACCACAATTACAGTAAATGACCTACCTGCCGTGTAAATCATTTTGTTCATGCTGGTGACCATTAACGACAAGGTGACACAAGCCATCAGTTATAAAATGACTCTGGTTATGAGGAGAATGATGCGTTCAAGGACAAACAGAAACAGAGGAGGCGAGACACCTGCTGCCACACAACTCCAGTCTGTTTAACTGATAAATGTTGTCCAGTAAAGTTCAATGGAGACCGAGAAGGCACGAGACGACCTTCGTTAAGACTCATTTCTTCCTGTTTCACAGATATAGTAGCTTAGCGGGAGCATTTATATCAGAGAGGTGGTGGGATCCATAAAACGCTGAGCTGGCAGTTAATGTAAGCTAAACTGTTAGCTAGCAGCCAGCATTCAAGGAGGCTAATATGGTGCTCCGCCTCGTTAGCTTCAATGCTAGCTTGTAGCGAAGGTCAAATGCGAGAGCTGCTAATGTGGTTTGATAGCATGCTAACAGCAGCACCGCACCGCGGCTACCCAGCAGGCTAATGACAGCAATGCCATGCGGCTATGGAGCAAGCTAACGAGGCTAAAGCATCAGCGACCGTCAACGTTAACGATACCTCCAACTCCCAGATTGACTTTCTGCGGGTGGCTGTCCTCTCTGAAATCAGCGGTCAGCTTGAAAACAGCTACCGGAGGGGCCTGCGGGACATCGCTGAATATGGACATGGCTACGGTCAGGCAGATGATCCCGGTGCAGGAGGAGGAAACGGGGAGAGGGCACTTCCAGCGACGGGCAGAGAGGGACACGGGCCGGTTTCACCTTCAACCCGCTCGTCCAGGACATACAAATAGGTGTAGAGCCAGCAGCCAATAGGAAGGCACGTAACATAAACGTAGCCCTGAGATAGCCAATGACAGCACAGTAGGGGTGGTCACGCTGATAAAACTTTGTCTCATCTTTCTTTCAGTGTGAAAAAAATCAGAAATGTTGGTCTAATTGTTTCTCATTGTTTCACTCTGACAGATATAATCTGTTACTATGACCACACGAATCATTAATCTCTGAACTATGTTCTTATTTTTTAATTAAATGGAAAAAATTCTTCTCTCATAAGCGGAAGTTTTTAGCTTCACAATCCTCTCTCTCTTTTTTTTCCTGACTGAATTTCACTCTGTACTTTATTCATTTTGCTCTTACTGACAGCAGACAAAGCAGCAGGCTCTTAGAACATCATGAACAAACGAACTGCTTTTTCTGATCTCTCCTCTTATTTAACTAATTATTTAATTTCAAGTTGTTATGTATTTATTTATTTTTGCATTATATTTCTAATTTTTATGTATTACCCTTTGATAATCAGCTCTCATGTCTGACAGCATATAAGAGCCGAACACGTGATCTGCCACCAGAGGGCAGTGTGACCACGCAGAGGAACAGAAATGTGATGAGTCAGAGTGACTGTAGTTTTAACATTTTCCACACATGACTCAGAAAGCCAAATTTCACCCTGCGAGGCTGTGCTCTCAAGGCTGCAGCTCATTCTGGTTTTATTTTTTCACAGTTTTGTGGTGCTTTTTTTTTTTCATAAGTCTCCTTTTAAGGTCTTATTTAAGTTGGTTGCCTTAAATCTTCTGTGAAGCACATTATGATGTTTTGCTCTGTCAAAAAAGTTACTTCAAAACACTGAAATATTTGGCCAAATTTACAGAGTTTTACTTTAGATTTGACAGGACATGCACACATAGTATTAAAAGCAAATGTATGCAGAATGACACCTTTTAGAAAGGAAATATTACTATACATAATTATTTTCATGATGATTCTTCGTGCATCAGCTTCAACATTTAAAGGTAGAGTAGTAGGATTTTCCTTAAAAAAAAAGAAAAAGAAAGGAAAGAAATAGAGACTTATCCAAAAGTGATGCAGCTCAGTCATCACATCTGGGCCTCTGTACATGTGTGGTGGTGACTGTGTCTGCAGAGCTCCGCCCTCTGCCTGTATTTTGATGTTTAGATTGACTCGGGACGAGTCTGGGTGGGGAGTGGGCGTGTCTCCCCTTCAAATGCGAGCGCGCAGGTGACGTTGATAGTGGATAAAACACAGCTACTGGACGCCACTCAGACCGGAGTAAAACAAACGTATTGGCAAAGAAAGAGAAATAATAAAGTTCGTTACAGAATGAGGGTGAATCTTAGCTTGGCTTTCACCGTCGTTCGAGCACTGAAGGAGAGGCTGAGGATGAGTCGGTCTGCTTCCTGATGGACAGGAGGTGCCAAACACCAGCAGTTAGCTCGTGCTAGCTGGCTAAATTATAGACTTCTCTAATGAAACAAATGCAATATTCCTACGCAGCTTGCTATAGGTACAAGCAGTATAACAGTATAATAGCAGGCCTATACGCTACGATGTTTCTGATGGCGCCGAGCTCAGGAGGAGGAGCCCAGTTTGAATGGTGCGTTTACAGGCTGCAACAGACAAATGCAGGTGACTCCACCTTTAAACAGCGTTTACATGTTGAAGCTTGTTAAAGTGCAGCTGATTTTGAAAACAATTAGTTACATTTCACAAATTTCTTGAGTGTTTTGGAAGAAAACCTTGATTTGCAAATCAACTGTAGCTGTCAAATAAATGTAGTGGAGTAAAAAGTGCAATAAGCCTCTGATACATAGAAGGAAAAACTAATATATACTATTATTTTATAAAATACAAATACTAGGTAATACACATGTGTTTGAATAGTACAAGTCTTGGACAAGGTTGGGTAGTAACGCATTACAGTAATTTTATTACTTTTTCCAATAACTAGTAAAGGATTACAATTGCCAAAATAGATACTGATCCAAGTAATGCTGCGTCGCATTACTAGAAAGGGATGTTTTTATCCTCGTATATCTGTTAACAGTGAGATATACGTGCATGAGCCGATATATATTTTTCTGCAAGAGATGTGAGTTGATTTGAGCCGTCGCTCATGTTGAAGTTCTAATACGCTGATGATGATGATGTTGTTCTGCCTGAGCAGCCATCAAAACCAAGTTGTTGTTCCAGTAAAGTGGAAAAAGTTTTAGGAGCTGAACAGGTTGTGCGTCACTTTTTTAGGAAGTCAGCTGGGCTGTGAATGTAATAATGAATGTAATAAAGCAAACTTATTACTGTTTAAGGAGTAATCAGTAATAAGTAACATTCTACTGTTTGAGAGTAACTTGCCCAACACTGGTCTTGGACTTTACATACTGGAAAATGCTTAAAACATGGATCTCTGCACATGTAAACACACACACACACACACACTCTAAGGTGATCATGTATAGAATCAATATGTGGTTCTTGCCTCTCCTCCATTTCTAGACTGTTAAGCAGCTTTGTACAAACACTCAGGTGTTTTCTCTTCTCCTGGTGTGCGTGTGTGTGTGTATGTGTGTGTGCGCATCTCCTGTGTTTGATCTGAAGTTTTTGATGAAAAGCTTGAGCTTCACCTCTGTACAGCCTTCAATTCCAGCCCTCCTGTAGCTAAAATAGCATGTTTTTGTGCCAGCAAAGTTTGACTCTCTCTCTCACACACACACACACACACACACACACACACACACGCTCAAAGACTCTAAACATACATTACAAAGTCCATTAAGTTTACCAAACTAATCCACATTCTAATCAAAAGTTGAAGCATTAGACGCAGCTCACTTTTGAAAAACTTTTTTTAGACGTACGCAGCAGCACATTAACACACACGCAGCACTTCACTTCTCATTCTCTGGGACTCGCCCTCTCACTTCGTCACTGCCAGAGATGATGAGGCCTCCTCCACTTTTTCCTTTTTCCTTTCCCTCTCCAGAAACACTCCGGTGAACCGTCAACAGTGTTAAATTTCAAAGGAGCGAGGGGCCAGCGCTCCTGGATGAAGATGATTGAGTCAATTTGTCAGCATGATGGACGTTTTGTGGCCTCGGCTCCTGCTCTCCTGCTGACTGCAGGCTACACGGCTGACAGAGGCTATTCAGGTGTTTTACAGGAGTGTAAAAAAAAGGAGATGTTCTACTGCTCAGTGAGCTTTGAAACTGCCGGACCAAACATTCAATTCACAAGGATGTACTTCTGAACTGGACTAGGGTTTGTACTCGGCCCATGTGTGCACCTGCTGGGAGAGTGTGTGGTGTTAACATAAATTCACATTCATTCTAAACATGATGTGTTGCAGACTAACAGAAGGCATTAAATCCAAACACCAAAAAATAGACTGTCTCTTACCGCCATCAGCCATTTGCTTCGTTTTCATCACTTTGGCTCTTAAAGTGATTGTCACAAGATTCAATATTTGGCGAAAGTCTAGCTGTCAGTGTGTTCAATAAATATTAAAACTGACTCCCCAAGGTTAACATGCCTCTGTGACGAAGGGGAGCTGTTGGAAATTTTCCTCCCATTCACTTGAGTTGAAAAGCTACAAGCTAAAATAAAATGTGCTTCAAATGAAAAGTTTCAAACACACCATGATATTTATGCATTAAATAACCAACAGGTCAAGTTGGTCGTGTTCTGTTGTTATTTCCATGCTTCGTTTCTGTGTAATTATCATCGTTAAACAAAAACAGATCCACTCTTTCAGACAGAAGTCTTTAGAGATCGATGCTGCTCTCCGGTCTTTGCTGGTAGAAACAAACTCAGAAGTGAATTTATGCGCTTTGCACATCTTTGAGCATCACAACACAAACTGTCATGGCCGAAGCTGATACTGAGAGTGATTATTAGGAACTAGTTAACTAGTTAACTTACCTGTACATAGGACTGGGCAATATATCAATATTGTACCATATCGTGATATGAGACAAGATATCGTGACAGATTTAGGAAATCGTATATCATGACACGGCGTAAGTTTTGTCTTTTCCTGGTTGAAAAGGCTCTTTACATGTGATTTCCTGAACTGACCAGACTATTCATGTTGCTGTTTTTTTAATTTACCTTTACCCACTTATCCACATTACTGATGATTAATTATCAAAAAATGTCATTTGGTTAATATTTCGTGAAATCACCAATAGTCATCTTCACAATACTGTCTCAGTATCGAGGAATTTGGTCAAAAGTATTATGATATTTACTCATTTTATCACCTTGGCCACTCCCACCCCTTAGAATGCACAACAAGTCATCAGTCATGACCTATATGATCAATAATTATCGATATCGACTGATATAAAACTTCACCGTCGTGCGAGGTTTTTCAGATGCATCGCCCAGGCCTACCTGTACAGGTGGATCAATGCGATCGGGGAAGACTGAGAGAACAGCAATTTTCTTAAGTGATGGACTCTTTCTTACCACGACAGTCACTGATAAGAAAATGATGGCTGAAAAAACACGCAGCACTGAGTTGTTTTGCTGCAGCACATCCAACAGCGTATTGACGTCTGGATGTCGGATGGACAACAAACACAGCTTGCATCGCTCCAGATCTCCAACCGGCAAACGATGGTAACGGACATGGGTTAAGTAGTTAGTGAAAAACTGTTATATCCCTCAACCATGCACTTCATGAAAAACAACAACTGATAAGTTAAATTCTCCACTTACTGCTGAAGTTTGCCTACTAACGCTAGTCTTGCTGATGTCCTGATTGTTTGCATTGAGCAGCATGTGGGCACACACAGCTCCGTGTCATATGACACTTCTTCCAGAGGAAAAAAGGACAAAACTAATGCAAACAATTTTCAGAAAAAAACACTGACCCTTTAGAAGAAAAACTATGCGTAATAAACATCTGGTATTGAAGAGGTTTGTCGAATTGTTTAAATCATTTATTTCATCACATTTGTGGTATTCAAGTGAATGGGAGGAAAATTTCAAACAGCTCCCCTTCATCACAGAGGCATGTGACCTCGGTGAGTCATTTTAATATTTATTGAACACACTGACAACTAGACTTTACGCCATGTATCGAATCTTGTGACACAGTCACTTTAAATGTTCATCTAGCACCACCTGCTCCACTCCGCAGGGCCCCAGTCATACAGCTGCACTATATTTGGTAGCATGTGTTCGTTCTTTACAGTTTGTAACCTCCTCTCCTCATTCTCATCCTTCAGTCATCTTCACTGTTTTTGTAAAATTTCAGCAGTCTGGTGTTTTTCTCTCTCCTTCATCCACTAGAGATCCCTGCTCAAGATAACGGGCCTAACTGACAGCTTGCTGATGAAAATGTGAAAAGGGTCATTTTGATTTTTGACCCTTCATTCATGGTGTTTGAGGGCATTCAGAGTTTCTTATATTTTTGCCCCTGCTAATTTCTAACACAGCTCCATATCAGGATAATTTTATTCAGGCTATCATATTGATATGATTTAATTGTGGTGTCAGCTTTAAGCTTCACTGTAGCCTATTTAACGTTATGACATTAAAAAGGCAAATTTATCAGATGCAGTGATGTTTTTATGTTTGTTCTTTACCTGCTCCCAGGTTCTTTTGACCCCTGAGGGGTTGTATCTGGGGGAATGAGAATACAACTGTCAGACATGCAATTCCTCTGAGCAGCAGGGTGTGATCAGTGTCACATGTAGGCTACTTAAGCCATTGATGAGTAACTTATGCATTTACACAGTCCACTATACATTGCCTTGCATTTTGCCTTCTTCTGGCAGTGGCCATGGTGTTGGTCTTCTCTAAAATGATGCTTTTCTCCTCCTCGTACCTTGTTAAAATCAGTGAATAGGTCTGAGTAAACCAGGAAAAATTGAGCTCGCTTCATGATACCCTGGTCCCACACTGAGCCTTCACTCTGAGGGCCTGTGAGTGTTTCTTAAGCAATCAGCTTTGAAAACTACCGTCACAAAAATGTTTTCACTAAAAGAAGGAAGAGTGTTACGTAAGATATTTAACTTAAAAAATATATATAAAAGTATAAAAATACTCTAATTCATGTAAAACTCCTGCATTTATATTAAAGTACAAATAAATGCAGCGGTGTTAAGAGTACCATGTTTCTGAAATGTAAAGCACAAATAAAGCAGCATAAGATCAAGAGACACAACATGAGAAGGACCCAAGTCGGCACGAACACAAAAACAGAGCTCAGTGTAAGAAAAGGACGCTTACTCACAATAGTGAATAAATTATAAGATAATCAAATAAATTGCTTCAATTCTAAAACAACAAACAAAAGTTCACCTAACTGGGGAGGTTCAGCTTTTCTAACAAAACAAACAAACCCAAAGACAAAAAGCTTACCTCCCTCACTAACATAAACAGGAGAAAACAATATTAACAAAATCAGCAGCCCACCCCTGCTATCTGAGCAGAACTTTACAAACTGAAATCAAACCAGAAGCTTGGTGTTGGAGGAGGAGGAGGAGGAGGAGGAGGAGGAGCAGACCAGCTGCACAGCACGTTGCCATCTTGACGTTTTATACAATGATCTTCCTGATGCAGCAGCCAATCGCAAGTCGACTGGAGAGCAATCCACCAGTCATCACACAGTCCCAGCACACACCTATTTACATATAGAAATATGCTGAACAGCAGCAAAGGAAGAATAATACACATGTTACAACCTCAGTCGTGACACACCTTAAAATTTCACTTAGGTAAAGTAGAAATGTTCAAAACAACTAATTTCCCTGATGTTCAGATGAAAGTTTAAACTTAGAGTTATTAACTCATCTAAAAGTAAGAAACATTTATAATTTAGCATAATTTATTCTTAAGCATTGTCTAACAAATGTATTATGCATCTTAGTAGAGCAATTTAAAATTTTTAAACCTATCTTCAAAAACCAAATTGTATTTAAATGCCCCTTTACTTTGCAGGGTGTGTTGTGAAACTATCCTCCTGCCTGAATAACATCTGACATGCAGCAGTTAACGGACTTTGTTACAAACAGATGCTTGTTTGAATAAAACAAAATTTGACCCGGAGGATGTGACATTTTAATATAAATTAAATATATGCATATATTTATAAATGGAATTTAAATGTGTATGTTAATAAAATAACAGTAATACCTTTTAGTATTTCTGGTCTTGACATGTTTAATCGACTGGTCAACTAACCGTGCGCAGCCCGAGTGTGAAGTTAATTTTCTGGCTCTTCTGGAAACCTTTAAATGGCACTGAGACTTGAATCCAGTTTCAAACAGGCCCAGTTCTAGACGGCTTTGAATGGGGGGCAGGAAGGAGATGCTGGTTGGTCACCAAAAACTCGTTAAAAAAAAAAAAATCTAAATATTTTCTATTCCTACAGTGGATTGAAACTGGTCTAATAGTTGGCCTCCGTCCTTTATCGGGCTTAGTTTTACAGTCTACGTATACTGCTCTTTTAAATTTACATGTAAAACTGAACTGAAATTTTTTTCTTTTTTTGTTCATTTTAGACCCCCCCGACACCCCCTCCTGCCCCCCAATAGGAAGACAACTTCATTTTATTACCAGTGATATTTCATTATCAGCAAATCTTGATGAGGATAAAGTAAAATGCTATTATTACTATTTATTTTCGAATTTTGGGGTGAAGGCCAAATTTCAAGACCATGACTAGACCCAGCCTCGATTTCAAAGCCAGTAATCTTAAACTGTAAAATGAAATGCAGCTGCAAGAGCGAGTGGAGCGAACAGTTAAAATGAAGTGCCATGTTGTCCAAGCTCAACTCATTATACAAGGTCCGGTGAAGTAAGTCCGCCAGGCCGAACCGCGGACACCTGCTTCCTCCTACTGTCTGTTAAAGGGAGAGACCAGACCCCAAATTCAAGCAGTCGTTCAGCGTACACACAGAAAATTAAAGCAGTGAAGCTGAACTTTTTGAAACAGACACTGTGTGTATGCTGACAGAAAATCTATTTAACTACAGCATTTGCCCAATGTACATGTCAGCTCCACTGGAGTCAGGAGTTGTTCAAAAACCAAAAAACACACACAGGAGAAAATGACAACAAGAATTTGTTGTAAGTGTGAGATAATCTGATTTCCTCTGGCTGAAAAAACAGAAGCTACTATGGCTGCTTTTTCTCAGTCAACACCCGTTATCCCGCACCAAGGCCCTCTGAACAGCAATGTGTGTGTGTGTGTGTGTGTGTGTGTGTGTTGGGGGGGGCAAAGCACCTGCATTGTGACTCTCACAATGTTCCCAACACTCACACACAGCAAATCCCTCCAAAACTCTTTCAAGCTTTAAATGTTTTCATTCCACTCCATGTTTCATGTATGAAACATCTGAGGAATGGAAGAAAATTGTGTGTGTGTGTGTGTGTGTGTGTGTACATGAATGTAGACAGTCACATTGTGGAGGATCAACTTCCTTTCAGGGACTAAATGCAAGTTCTCATAACATAAATCGTAATAACATTTTAGGGTGACAAGTTCATTTAGGGTTAAGGTTAAAGTTGGGGTGGGCAGCTTATTTTTGGTGTCATTGATCTAAAATTTCATAATAACCTTTCAGCATGTTGTAATTCAGGTGGTCTGAAAGAACACTATAGTTGTGCACCTCTCCATGGTTCTGTGTGCTCTTTTTTCAGAACATCACCGGGTATTTTTGGACAATTACAGTAATTTAAGAGAGCCTGCGTTCCTATTGGCTGCTCTATGCTGTGCCTCTTAGCGACGAGTAACGCTACGTGAGGATCTAAATTTCACCTCTGCGGATGATCCTTTAATCCACTCACTCGACGTTATAACACTTCCAGATGAGGCGGAGGGATGGTGGTTCCTAGCTGTTTCCATGGGAGACGTGACTCCGCCCACTTAGGAGACAGGAAGTGTATACACCATTTCACACCATTGAGCCTAGAGTAGGGGATCTTGTGTTAATATTGACTATCTTTGGTTTTAATGAATGGATGCTAATGTTAGCTATTCTTGCAAAAGCCAAACCTTTCTTAATCTGACTGACATACTTTATCAAATGTAGCCATGTCCCCGTGTCTTTCTTATCAGTCAGGAAGTAGCAGACTGAAAGTTCTTTTTTTTTTAAACAACTCAGATCTTTTGAAACAACACAGGATACAGCACTGCAGCATACAGAAGAGACGGGGCTTGGACTCGGAAATAGTATTCTGAAAGGGTGTTACGTCACAACTTAAAGACCAGATAATGTCTGCAGACGACACCATCAGCCAGTTTGAGTCGAGCTGAGATGGACCATTTTATTCTGCTGCAACTTTCTGTACAACCGGGTCATCCTGTTGCAAATCTTTGCTACAAACTGGAGAGAGCGGCAAAAAAAACGGTGAGGGGAGGGTCCAGCAGAGTTTCTTCCCAAGGAGTCTCATGCTACAACTAGCTTGTTTTCCAAAAGTTGCCTACACCAGCTTTAAGTGTATAAGTAGGTTATGGTTGGGTTGAGTCTCCATTATTTTAATGTAAATCATGTAAAGTCCTCTAGAGCAGTGTCTCTCGAACTATGGGCCGGGGACCCGCACCGGGCCGCGGAGCAATGCCTGCCGGTCCACAGCAACCCCTCCAAATAAATGAAATAACTGTATATTCAATGAAATGTCTGTGTTGAAGCAGGTTTGCTTTTAACTGTGCAAAATACTGCTATACTCAGAAGACTTTGTAAGTCGCAGTAGTACACTAAACAAATCCTGTCGTCATGACAGTTTTGTTACTCAATCAAGGGCTCTCTCAACAGCACTAAATTACTCTAGTTGAGAAATGACAAGCTCGTACTGCAGCTCCACCAGCTGTCCATGGTCTGCTCTAAAAAAAAGCATTTGGATGCTTATTCCAATACATCTGCAGCAGAACAGTGAACGAACGAAGAACTCAAAGTTAAAAAATATTGTCCATTCAATCCATGTATGATCAAATATACATTAAGTTTGGTTTCATATCCATGATAGTTGCCCACCAAAGCCTGACTGTGTAATCTGCCAAATGGTTCTCAGCAATGAAGCAATGAAACCATCAAAAATGCACAGACATTCGGAGACCAAGTACACACATCTCAAGGAAAAATCTGAGGAATTTTTTAAAAGAAAGAAAGATGAAATGGCCAACCAGAGCAAAGTGCTGTAAAGCAATTCTTTCACCGAATAATTAGGTAAATGGGCCCCGGAGGTTGAGGAGAAGTTTGAAAGGCTGCTCTAGAGTGACTGAAAACATGACTGTGTGTTGAGTGTGTGTGTGTGTATGTGTGTGCGTATCTCATGTATGGAAAAGTAAAGGAGGGATCCAATGTGTCCTTTCATGTGAGTTCACCATTACACGTCTGTATTAAGCTATGAGTCGAGACCATTCAGTTTTACGAGGAGGTCTGGAATGGGTGGCAGGAGCTGGGTCAGAGGTATTCATTGTCAGGTCAGCAATTATCAGATTTGCCAAAACCCCAGCAGGAGAAGGATACACACATACATGCACACACACACCTCAGCCAGCCCCGGGCCAGCCAATGGAACTGAGGAAGATGAG
>JAQFJA010000020.1:12340363-12351167 GCA_029874485.1 Naso brachycentron
TTGGATCATCAAATAATCTCCAAAAAATGTTCAGTCCACGTAAAAATTGTTTACTAAAGAAACATTAATCCAACATTTTCCCTGTTGACATGGATTCTGATTCATTAAAGTCTGCTGATAAAAAGTTCTGATCCAAAATCCTTTTCAAGTTGGTAGTTTTACATGTAAGTGAATGAATATAAATAACAACCGACACACTAAAATTCAATAGTAAAAAGATCACATTTAATCAGTAGCCTACCCAGTCTGCTTCATAACAATACAGCACAGCTCGACCAGAAAGATTTTTTTTTTTTTGGCGGGGTGGGGGGGTGGTTCATATTTTTCCTGTGATGTACAAAACAAGCAGGTACTGTAGATGTTTCACCACTGGCTACCATCTTAAAAAAAAAAAAAGAACAATAGAGTAAAAACTAGAAAAGCAGGTAAAAATCTTTTTTATTTTGCTGCAGACTGAATACTTTCTGATCTGTAAAGACAGAAAACTTTCACAACAACACTTAGTGCTGCTGCAGTTTTTAAAAACTAGGTTTTAATTTTTAAGGAAAACATGAATCAACTGAGTAAGCGATGGAGTTTAAGTTTGGAAAAAAAGAAAACAACACTTTTACACTATGTTATACCTCGAACGGTGTATGGTAATATGAAACATCTTTTTTCCAACTCAGCTCCACCCTCGTGCCAGTGAGAGAAGCAAACGTGTTCATGTAGGATCTCATCGCTCGTACTAAGAAGCTGGTCAAGAAAACGGGGTCATTAAACGACTGTCCAGATTTTTAAAGGATCACCAGAGATTCATGTTTGATAAAAAACAGATGCTCAGCTCTGTGACTTGAATGTAGTGATGAAACATAAGAGGCACAAACAGGAGCAAGTTTCCAACACCTCCACCTCAGCGATAAGAAGACTTCACGTGGAGCTGCAGGTCTAAACTGACATCTTCCCCCATCTGGTTTCGTCCCAGATGAGGGTTTCCAGGTCAGTGACAAATGAGACGGGCTCATTGAGATACAGGCCGCCACAGCAAGCGGCGGCCCTTCCTCCTCCTCCTCCCCTTCCTCCTCCTCTGCAGCTGTCAGAGTGTGAAAGGGGGCGGAGGTGGTGGAGGGGATTAAAAAGTTTCAGATCAGCTATTCAGAGGTCCGGGCTAAGTGCTGGTTCTCCCGGCCTCCTCTAACCGGAGGCCTGTTGCCTTTGAAACCGGAGAAGCCGGAGTGTCTCTGACAATGTGAGTGCTGGGGCAGAGTGGGGACGGGCACCCGGAGGTCAGCAGCGTCCCACCAGTGTAGGCTTACTGATGGCTCTATTCATCCCGTCTGCCCACAACACCTAAACGCCTCATCCAAAACCCCAAAGCATGCACAGAGAGGTGGTGAGGGAGGGAGGCAAACAGCTTCTCCCTTTCCTCGTCACTCCAGAGCCACTTCTCCATTTTCTCTTCCTCCACTCTGCTTAGTGATTTCCACGCAGGGACAATTTCAGACTTCGGATGTCTGAACGCCGGCACACCGGCACGGGCAGGCAAGGCAGCTCTCAGGCAGCCGTTCAAAATCAAACCTGTCCAGCCAATAAGGGTGCAACTAACTGTTAATTCATCTATTAATAGGATGATAAAATGTTGACAATCGTGCAAGTATCCAGAGCCCAAGTTTTATTGTTTGGCTCAATACCAAAAAATACTGAACTCAAAATTAAACAGAAATTCAGAACATCCTCGCACAACAGAGGCTGGAAACTGAAAAACTGCTTTTTAGATTACATGAATTATTAAATTATCAATGTTGTTGCCTTCTCTAAAGTTTATGTTGACTGACTGACCCCAGATGTCTCCTGCATGTGGCTGCATCACCATCTGGTTGCACCATCGCTCTGTCACTTCTCCTTCAGAGTTCAACCGTCGGCCAGCAGCATTTCAGAGGCAGCTCGCTGAAACTGTGTTTATTACTGTGCTATAGCATTAACAGTGTACACTAGCTGAAGGAAAGCCATATCATTGCATCTCCTGCTTCACTGATTTTGGAGACAAAGTGACATAAATAAACAACAACAAACCAAAGTGCTTCATTAAAGGAATAGTTTGACATTGCGGGGGAGTGGCTTATTTAAATTCTTGCCTTGACTTACGCTGAACCTAAGTTTAGCTTAAAGGGATAGTTGAGTATTTTTGAAGTGATGTTATTAAGTTCTTATGCATTGTCAGTCTCTGATCTTCTGCAGATGGCGATCAGCCGTGTCACTTTCAGAAGAGGGGAGAAGTCGCTGCAGCTGAAGTCAGCATTGCACTGTTGCAGACCGGGTCGGCAGAAAAGCTGCTTTTAGCCAGACCTATAAATACTTCCTTAAAAAATTTCCAAGTAAGCGTTTTTATACAACAGTTAGTTCCTATAAAGCAATTTGATTGGACAAGAGCCATTCCATGAGTGCTTACAGAGTACAACAGCACTGAGACTTTTAACTTCATGTATTACCAGAGGCGGTTAACAGACAGTGAGACGTCTCACTGACCGTTCATTTCCTGTATCCGTGTCACATGGGTTTCTCCACAGCCCGCCCCTTTAGGAGACTAGAAGCGGTCTGAGTCCACTCACTCTTAAGGCAGAAATGAACGTGATCTCAGATTATGACCAATTCTTTCGCCTCACTGTCACCAAGATACATATTGGACCCATTTTCCACAAGACGCATATCTTCCGAACATTCTGACACAAAAATAACATTTTTCAGACACACAAATCAGGAGAAAATTGATTTGCCATAAACAGACACTGAAATGATCTTATAGGTGAAACAATGAAGTAAAACTTAAAACTTACATCAAACAAATATCACGCAATGCAAAATCCATCTGCTTTAATCCATTCACACGACGTTATAACACTTCCAAACGAGACGGAGGGACGATGGTTTCTGACTGTCTCCATAGGAGATGTGACTCCGCCCACTTAGAAGACAGGAAGTGTATACACCATTTCACACCATTGGTACAGCATACAGTGGGTGATTTTGTGTTAATAATTGACTATCTTTGGTATTACTCAGCTTAACAGGTGTTCTAATCACTAACTGTCAGTTGCTAGGTTACTTTGTGACATCAAGTGGACCCTTCTGTTACTTATGAAGTAAGCTAATGTGCAGGATCATGTTGATTGTTTGTGTTGCTTAGCAACAGTCCTGTACCAGTCCAGTTGCAGAACTACTTGTGCTGGCGGAGCCAAAAAAAAAAAGATCAAATTAACAAACAAATCCTGTTTTTGCTTTTTACTGTCAACTACATGCAGTTTGTAGGACTGTTGTATAAGAACAATATCACACTCGAGGTCGTGCTGTCGGACTGAATATCATCACTGCTGTGGTGCGGTCGTAGGCATGAGGCTGCAGTTCTCCCTTTCGTGTGATATTGCTTAAATATGTGTGACTACAAAAGGTGAAAAAAAATGTGTAAAAAATCTGTGGCTCTGCTGACTTCGGCTGCAGCGACTTCTCCCCCCTTCTCCTAAAAGTGACACCGCTGATCGCCATCTGCAGAAGATCACAGACTGACTATGCATGTGTGCCTCATACAACCCCACTTCAAAAATACTGAACCATCCCTTTAAAAACTGTGAACAGGGGAGCGAGCTAAACAACACAGGTAATAAAATCTGCAGTGACTTCATGAAGTCTTGTCTTCACTGTAAAGCTCCCAGCAAACCAGTTGGGGCTGAAGAAGTTAAAAGACGTTAATGAGCTTGGCCGAGAAAAAGTTCTGCACATAACCTCCACACAACTATAAATGAGTGTGTTAGTCAGTGAGCTTCAAAGGCGCGGGCATGTTGTCAGCTTTGGACAGAGCAGGCTAGCTGTTTCCCTCTGTTTCCAGTCTTTATGGAAAGCTGAAGGACAAGTTCACTTTTGCACTTTAAGCCTTATAATAAGGATATTTATGATCATATTCGCTCTCGTGGCTGCACCGTTCATCATAATAATGCTGTAAAACGTCGTATATGATCAAAAATATTCTTACCATAAAAAAACCAAGCTTCTCCTTTACGCTAACTAACTGCTAACCGCAGATCCGCAGCGAGGTGACAATCCTTTCATCCAACTCTCAGCAAGAAAGAAAACAAGCACATTTCTGAACATTTTAACTATTTAGAGTATTAAATAAAAGTTAAATAAATTCTTGAATTTATAGAAACGTGCAAGGAAATTGCACTGGTGGCTACAATGGCAAGGGATCGTCTCCGGTAGCTGCAACTGACACAACGCAGTTGTGTTCGGTGGACATTGAGGGTTTGACTTTTTTCAACTACGTTATTTAAAACTACAAACAAAGCATGTCCTCTTAACAGGGGGCAGTTATGCACGAATGTGACTAACAGAGGACTGCAGCAGTTGATGCTTTAAAAAGAGATGACTTCATTAGCTGCCCTACTTGAAGATGAGACATCTGGCAGCTTAATTTCCTCGGTGTGTGCGACACTGAATGTGCTCTTCAGGAGCTCAGGATGTCACTACCCTCTCACAGCTGAGGTGGCTTCAGCTTTCTCTATGATGTCAGCAAAACTTTCTCTTTCTCAGAAAGAACCAGTGAGCACATTCAGCCACAAATCGTTTTGGGGCTGTTTACTTCTCTCCGTCTCTGGCAGGCGGTGACACCCAACAAGGAAGCAGCTCAGATAAGAATCATCCTGATTTCTGCAAAGTCACTGTCCATATTAGGTCACAGTTGGCTTAATCTGTGAGCTGAGAGCATCAGTTGTTCCTTGTTTGAGCCGGGCCGAGCTCAGCCTGTAATAACCGTAACAGAAACATGCAGACATCTTTGGGTCATTTCCCCCGCACATAGAATCTGCCTCTTGCTCCAGGTACACATAAACACGAGCTTTCTGGGAAACTGAGTCAGGAATGTGAGCGGAGACGAGTGGCTTTGCCAAAAGGGGCCACTCCCCATTAAAGCTTTACAATTAAAGGGCTGTTACTGGATACAAAAATCTTTTTTAAACAGGAATAATGCTACAGTATCAAATGAAGCCCTCATAAGGGCTCACGAGCTGCGTGAAATTTCTTTTTTGGATCAGTTTTTCCTTCAGTTCAGTTTTTGGCATATAGATGAATGTACACAACAGATGGTGTTTGGTGTTACATAACACCACTTTGGAAGAAGGAAAACATCAGGACAAACTTGTGCGATCAGAGCGCAATCCCTCCTAAACCCAGAGACCTTGTCCTACTCCGACTTAACAGATGGTTTGTTCAACATTTTAAACTTCGGTGATACATGCAGTCGTTTTCAGCTGTTTCCTCTCTTTGTGTTTGTTGTTGTGCGAGGGCATGGGAAGGAAGCTGCTGCCAGCGTGAGATCCTGTGACTCTGCTGGCAGGGTTGCCGGCCAGCTTACCAAAACTCGAGAGAAGCAGAAGGAGGGACGAACCACTTCTCAGCAGCAGAGCCAGTGCAAAGTGCACCAGCAAGCACTGGCCTCAATCGCCTTGTCGAGGTCATCGGCCATCGTTATTACTGTAAAATGATCACATGGAGACATTACCGGGTTGACAGACTACAGCACCGTTCACACAGGATTAGCATTACCTGGGGACCACCTGTAATTTAGAAAGTACTCCCCCACGTTTTTTTTTCGTGTGCCGCACTCATACGGGATAAGCGAAGCCTCTGACTTTATTCAATTTTACTGACATTAGTCCCGGATATGATGTCAAGGCTTTGCATAAAGCTACATAACACTGCTGAGCATTTTAAGAGATACAAAGACGTTCGGGTTTTTGCTCTTTGACGGCTTTCAGCTTGCTCTTTCTGTGAATGGTATACATGTACCAAGTTGACCCTGCACCCAAAATCCTGTTAAGACCTTCCAAGGCAGCCTCTGTTGTTCTTTTTGACCAGGAAAGAGGCAGAGAAAAGGCGCGGAAGAAACAAAAACGTTAAAAAAAGTACAATCCCGCCAAATCAGAGAGATGTTGACTCACACGGGACTAATATTACCACTGGACCTATGTGTTTGGCGAAATATGGTAGGTAATTTGCGGTGGTATTTTTAACTTTACAAATTACGGACATGGCTGATTCCCACGGGATTAAGTTCACAGACGTCCTCCGTAATTACTACAAATTACTAGAGGTCCCCAGGTTGTACTAATCCCATGCAAGAAGGGCTTATCTGTCTTTGGCATCAGAGCTTCAGAAACTCTGTCCAACAGCAGCAGAACTCTGGGCAGCACAGTGGCTCAGTGGTTAGCACTGCTGACTCACAGCAAGAAGGTCCTGGGTTCAAATCCAAATCTGTTCGTCTAACATCAACCTGTGTTTGATACTGGCTGCGTGGATTTCCTCCCACCATCACAACATGCATGTCAGGCACATTAGGTAACACTGGCCCAACGTCGCAGTGCGCTCACTCACAGCAGCTCAGGACTAACCCTCCACTCTAACCTCGCAATTTCTTTGTACAATTCATTCTATAATGACAATAAAAGCTGTTTTTTTGTTTTTCTAACCTTGCTTTAGGATGAAACCTATCAAGCTGAATGACGGGAATCCTGTTTCCAGTACGTGTCTACACTCATTCTGCCGTGAGCAACATTTCCCAGAATGAAAAAGCAAACAGAAACTTAAACAAGACAAACTGCCCTGCACTCGAGTATCCACAGCTTTCAGAATCACAACGTGCCACATTTCAAAGGGGTGAAGAGTTTAAGGTTGACTGCTCTTCTCCTTGTTGAGACAGGAAATGGAGTTTCCATAGGAGGGAACAGTATGTTATAGAGCAGCAGCTTTGGAACGCAGCCCAGACGGGAGCTTGTCAAGGTTGAAAAACAAAAGGGGATCGCTTCGCTCGCAGCCACTCCTCCTCTTCTATTTCCCAGAGATGAAGTTCACACAAACAGGCCCCAGCTACTGTTTCCATGTAAAGGTTTTCATCTGAAAGCTAAACATTTTGGTTGACATTTTTGGCTGAACGTGTGATGGGACTTTACACAGGCCTGTAGTTTTAGTTAAGTCAAGTGAGGCCCAGCTCGGAGCAGTAGTCATGGGTTACATTTGACTCTGTAACAGGGTTTAAGATCAGGCATAATAACACGGGTCCCTGTGGCTCTAAGCTGCAGGCACTTCAGAAAGGCGTCATTATGCAAACAAACTGCCTATTACAACAGTATGTGCTCACAGGCCAAAACCCAGTCAGCAGTTACTGCCTGATGCCTCAGCTCAGGTTTGCATTGCTTTTTTTATTTTTTCATCAAACAGCAGCACCACACTGAAACAAACTGAGACCGCCAGCGCCCACAACCAGTCTCTCAATCAATATCTGTCTTTAGACAAAGGTGCCAAGAGTCTTTTTTCTCTTTCCGAGGATCTGAAGCCCTCTTCAAAGGTGCTTAGTTGCTTTTACCACAGTGCAATTCAAAGGGTCCTTGACTTTTTTTTTATGTCCACAACATTTAGAGACCTTGGACAGGTTGGTCTTCAGCTTCAGCAAAGACCACAGAAGAAAGGCAGATTACAAATCTCTCAAAGACTGACGCCCACTATGTGGGCTGTGGCATCGCCAAATAACAACAAAATCATTGGAAAAAAAAAAAAAAAAATCAAATCAAACTTATTTGCTTTCTAGATCTACAAGTGTTTTTCCTCTATTTGTCGTTGCAATTCAGGAAGGTGCGCTACATAATCAGGGCAGGGGTTGAGGAGAGGGCTCGGGGAGGGCATTGAGGACACTTCCCTTTTTGTGGGTCAAAGTAAAGCCACTGCAGATAAGCTGAAGGAGCACCAGGCTGCAGAGCTAAAAGGCTGACTGCATATTGAACTGTCAGTCACTTCCTGTCTGTCACACCACACGCTCTCGGGTCCACGACAGTAGTGCATTTAGATGAGGGGAATTAAAGTCCATTCAGTAACTTGTAGGTAAAAATGACAACAACTCATTTTTTAAATATTTCCGTCACTGATCCGTCACTCCCCAAAACAAACGAATGTGTGAATGGTCGGCAGCATCTGGAGCAGTGAGAGCTTTTGGTGTCCGAGTGGTTCAGCAGTGTCACTTATCTTTGGTCAGTTTGACTTAAGGTGCAGTTTTCTCTTTCATTTTTAACTTGCTTACATTATGTAGGGTGAGGGGGTGTTAAATATGGGGGGGGGGTTAAAGCTCCAAGGACTTTTCCACAACAAACAGGCTGTTGTTTCCATTAACAGCTGGTCTGGCATCAGGACTCCATCACTTGTCGTGGTGCAACAACTTTCTGAGGCTGATGCGATCTGAATGGTATGCAGCGCTTCTATAGGAGCCCGGCCAAATAAAAAAAACAAACACACATACACAGTTGTTGCTTTATTCTCCAGGCCTGGGCTCCTCCCACTTCCTTATTTTAGCACTTCCTCTATCCTCAAATGCCCCCTCGCCCTCGGCTCACTACCGGTCCCCTGCCAGCAACTACGACCATCTACAAAACAGTGCAATGTCTATTCATAGGCACACTGGGATACAAATACAGCACACAGAGGGAGAAAGGAACACTGTACACGCTCATACAGTATGTTACATGTCCAACATGCACACACATGTCCAACACACATGCACACACACACACACACACACAGAACACGGAACACAGAGACATCAGCAGCAGCAGCAGCAGCTCGGGCCTGGTGGTGGTTGTGGTGCAGCCTGCAGGGACAGAGCAGTGACGACGGCTGCTGTTTGGAGGAGACGACCAGGAGCAGGGTGGCAATTTACTCCCACTTTGTGTAGGCAAATCCTTCCTCCTCTTCCTCCTCCTCCTCCTCCTCCCCCTCCTCCTCTTTCCCACTATCTCCACCTCTACTGTGTACAACGTAAGAGGGGAGGCGGTGCAGAGAAGCTCGGTCAGGCCAGGTTGGTTGGTGGTGCTCGGAGGGGAAGAGGGAGGAGGATGAGGAGGAAGGGGGTGGGGTGGGGGGTGGGGCCCTGGGTGAGTTTAGCCCACTGCCTCGTCATCTCCTCGTGAGGGCTCTTTGCGCTGGCTCTGACCGCTCGCGCTGGCCGCCAAAATCCTCTGCACAAAGTCTTTGGTCCGTCCAGCAACTAACGGACCTGCAGGTGTCAAAGAGATAAATCAGTGTGAGGGGAAGAAAGGGACGAGACAGAAATAACTTCTCATGTGAGGAAAAAAAATGTAACCGAAGTGAAAGTAATACGGATACATGTGCAGACATCAAAACCCAGAAAACTTTCTTTGTTGTGAACAGAAATATTTGAGCCTTTTTAACTCTTAGTGACAGACACAGTCAAGGCAAGACACATGAAAGATGAACACAAAAATGTGAGTGTACTTGTGACACATTCAGGGTTTCTATCTGCTTCAAGCTTCTGTTTTCACCGTTGGAGAAAACAACAATGGAGCAAAATGCAAACACTATTGGCCAAAGGTAGATGGAATCAGTTTTACAGAACTGAGTGCATTTATTTTTCATGGTTGTCTCCTGACACTTTATACTCTTAATTCAGCAGTTGGCACTATATGAATCTATTCTTTCAAGGAGCCGATGTCTTGGACCTCCGGAAAGAACACAGCAGCAATTACATCAATGGTTATCATCAAAATGGCGACTCTAGGGAGGTAGTAGTCTGAGGATGCTAAATCACGTGAACAGGGTAGGTGGTCTTTAACGCCTGGGACACACATCCTGCATCTGTGTCGCGTCTGCATTGGCAGCACATCTGCTTATTCTTTCAGCGCCCATTAAACAGATTAGAGCAGCCACACAGCACGCGGGCGAGGCACGTCTCATGCACGCCGGCGGCGACGCAGCACTTCAGCTCAGGAGGCTCGCTGATTTCTTCCACAAGATGTGCACGGTTTTCTGCTAAAACTGATGGAGAAATAACCTGTTGACAGTCCCACTGACATCTTACCAGCAACATTCACTGTAGTTTCAACATTTCGGGTGTGTCTTTCAAACTAAAGCCTCTAACAAGCATATACGTGCAAAGAATCCCCTCACTTCAAGGAGAGCTATTACGCTTTTCTGTCTGTGTTCTGCTGTTCTGACCTATAAATGCTGTTACAATGTCGGATGCTTGTGTTAAACGATGCCAAAGCGTCACATAATGAGGTTCATGTATTTGGAAGTGAGCCCTGCAGGCTGTGTCAGTCGGCTGTGCACGCTGTGCTTTACAGTGACGTTAATGTGTGCTGGATGTCCTTATATGGGCATGCCAGCTCCGTGCACACAGCGCTGTGCCCGCCCCCTCCCCCGCTCTGCACGGACACTGCAGTGCTCTGCTCTCTGCTTCAGGGATTACTGTCAGCACCTTGTTTAAGATTGCTTCAATAAAGTGTTTCTATTTTTTCGGTGACAGGAGGACAGTTTGTTAAACTTTCCTAAAGAGGCGAGCACCAGACAGAAGTTGAGAGCGTTCCTGTTTCTTGTGAATTTATTCTGTGTGAATTTATTTACATCCTCAATGAGCACATGAGCTGGATTAATGGCTAACCTGCTGCTAAAGGACTACACGCTGCTTTGACGTGTTGAAGAGTGAGAAGCTGTAAGTAACATTTCATCAGTGTCCTAGCTGTGTTTATTTTGTGTCAGTAACTCGGTTGTGAGTACAGAGAAACGCAGAGGCGCACATGAGGGAAAGGGGGAGGACGAAGCTACACAGACCATTTGGAGAAAATGTAGAAAATAGCGAGTTTTCTGAAGATCTACAGATTTTGCTGTTCAGTCAGTTGTTTTAGCTGCTCTATAGAGTCCAGAATCAAAGACTCGAAAGTGAATATGATGCGTCTTCTTTAAAGATTTAATTGTGAAATATTTGAAGGATCTTGTT
>JAQFJA010000020.1:12439482-12449941 GCA_029874485.1 Naso brachycentron
ACTGCGATTACGATATCTCAATAATCAGAAAATATTCTTAAAACCTTAAAACAAAATCTTAAATTGCACTTGAACACACTGAGATCACTGAAATCTTTTGATGTGTTTTCTTTTTATTGCAGCACATATTCTTGAGAATCTTAAATAAGTCATCATAAATATTAAAGTCTTCCTGCACAAAAAAAGGATTAATAAATAGATGTAGCCCCATCTTCCTGAAATGTTATAAAGTAGTAGCACAGTGATATTTAACTTGTTTTTTGAGGCGGATACAACGTGCAAACAAAACCTCCAGCCATGGTGACGGGTTCAGCCAGTTCAAAAAAAAAGAACAACGGAAACAGCTTTTTCAACAGAGTCACGAGATTATTCACGATTCAAACAAAACTGAATCTGAGAAAGTGGACATTTATTTAGTCAGACATGCTGTCTTTGAAGACAGCCTGTCCTCAGTCCTCAGTGATGATATAATGCCCAAGGCTAAATTAACGTTAATGCTCTAAACTGTATATAAAGCCTGAAACGTCATGAGCCGACACTGACAGTCCTTCACGAAACTTCACGTTTACGTCACGTAAACACTTCAAGTCATGAAGCTGGTGTGAACAGTTCGTTATCTAACTTCGCCGGAGAGCTGATGATCACAAACCGTCGCTTAGCCTTCGCTACATACGTGAGTCTTCTGGCAAACACTTAAAGTTACGTGCTGCGAGGTAGTTACGTTCCAAACACGAACTGTGAGATTTCTGCGTGTGCTTCGGTATGAAGCTCCGTCACTGCGTGGAGCGCATCGGAGCACAAGCAGCTAACATTAGCAGTCGCCGGCTAACGTTAGCTTACGGTGTATGGTCAGAGTCCGCTCATGCGAACATCAGCAGCTTGTAGCTAAACAGTACACAAACCTTCTGAACTGACCGTTTAAAATGCGCTCATGTTTGTTTATTCTTGCGGTGAAACAAACGCTCAGGAAGCAGCAGAGACAACCAAACATCAGAGGGACGATGGGTAACGAAGACGTCATTTCCGCGTTTGGGAAGTGGCGTCATGTTGCAGAGGATTCTGGGAAGTACCGGTGACGGGACGGAAAACGTGTTCAGAGAAGCGCAAACACATTTCTCCAACCGATGTAAGTCTTTATCGGTAAATGTGGCAGGAATGGAAAAGAAAACGGAGCAGCACAAACGTTACATCTGCTCGTTTCCGGAATGTTCGGCGGCTTACAACAAACAGTGGAAACTGGACGCGCACTTGTGTAAACACACGGGAGTGAAGCCGCACACGTGTGACCGCGACGGCTGCGGGAAGTCCTTCTGTAGTCCGTACCACTTGGCACGCCACGACCTCAGTCACACCGGACTGAAGCCTTTCCGGTGCTCCGTGGAAGGCTGCAGCGAGGCCTTCACCACCAACGCGAACCGGGCCAGACACGTGAGCCGCGTGCACACGCACGAGCTGAAGAAGTATGTTTGTAGGTTTGAGGGCTGCGGGCTCGAGTTCAAGAAGAACAAGCAGCTAAAATCCCACGTGTGTGAGCTGCACACCCAGCTGCCGCCGTACCTGTGCTCCCACGAGGGCTGCCAGATGCGGTTCACCTTTCCGAGCAAGCTGAGGCGGCACGAGAAGGTGCACAGAGGGTACCCCTGCGCGGAGGACGGCTGCGGCTTCACCGGAAAGACCTGGACAGAGTACCTCAAACACCGGAAGGAGCAGCACAGGCGCATCGTGCAGTGCGAGCAGTGTAGCAAGGTGTTCAGAGACTCTTGGTTCCTGCAGCAGCATCAGCACGTCCACTCTGATACGCGGCTGGTCCTCAGGTGTCCCAGAGACGGCTGCGACAGGTCATTCACCACAGTTTTCAACCTGGAGAGCCACATCAGGTCCTTCCACGAGGAGCTGCGGCCATTCACCTGCAGCCACACCGGCTGCGAGAAGACCTTCGCCATGAAGCAGAGCCTCCAGCGTCACAGCGTTGTCCACAGCCCAGACAGGAAGAAGCTCAAGAGGCCGAGCACCAAAAGGTCTCTTGCTTCCAGGCTCAGTGGTTACAACGAAGCAAAGACAGTGTGTAAGAAGAACAGGCGGCCCGAGGCCCTCGGAGGATCCGCCCAGAAGACGACTGATCCACCTGCACCTGTTGAGCTGGTGTCCCTCCTGCAGGACACGTCCCTGCTTTGCAGCTCTGCTGTAGACACACATGGACTCACTAATGCCCTGACTGCACCTCTGACCGCGTGAACGCACATCGTGGAATTTAAAGCACTTGATTAGAACAGTTCTGATGTGCTGGAGCTCTTGGTGTTTTGGTACGTCAAGTCACCATGTGATAGTCCGGAAGGCTTCTTATTTGTTGTAATTGTTCTGTTGTTTGGGACCTAAAGGACTAACCCACCGGCAGAGTTCAACTGTCTTGGTTTGCGATCAGCCAAGTGCTTGTCCTCCGTCCTCTTGTCATCAACTGCACTTTGTCTCTGTATTCAGAGTTTTTTGGTTCCTATAACTTTCCAAAATGATCAAATCCACTGTTTGTGCCACTTGCAATATTGAAAAAATATAAACTGTAAATATGTCAAATTTAAGAAAATGTTGGCTAAGTTTGTTGAATGTAAAAAAAAAAAAAAATTTTTCATAAAGAACGTTCTCAAAAAAAAAATCCGTGGATCCCGTTTTGTATTTGATGTTGGTCTAAAGGAGTATCCTGTGTGCAAAACTACTCAGTTTGAAAGGAATGCTCTGTCATCACGATGTCACATGTTTTAGTTGTTTCAGGATCTAAACTATGGAGGACCACAAGGGTCATGGAAATTGTAATAAAGTGTTTCTTTAATTAAAAAATGAATTGTACCTTTAAGAACTTTGTCTCTAGGAGTTACAATGCCACTCTGATACTTGTAGTAATCTGGTCTCCCTGGTCTCTACGTGCAGCTCTGTGTCGGCGCACTTGAACAAGTTGTCTGTAAACATTGGCACGTTTTGAACCCGGGTCCAGAGACAGCCACCACGACTTGTTTAGAAAAAGCAGCCTGATCTGCATCACTATCTTGTGACGTGATTTACTAAAACAATAGCCTCATTTTTTGTCCAGCATCCCAAGTGGTAACTCTCCTTGTTTTAACTGTGTACAATGCCAAGGTCTGATCAGAGAAAATCTTTTTCTCCATCCAGAAACTGTAAAGGTTGTGAAAGTCAGAGGAGGAATAACATGCAACACTAAATTTGTGGTGTACTTATGAAAACACCCCTGATATCTGCGCTGGGTTGGTAAAACAAAATGTAAATGAAAATGCAGGATTTCTGAGCATAAGCTAGCGAGCCGTGAGTGATGTTACAGTCAGAGGGAGTCCAGTGGATTGTGAGCTCATATCAAGGTTTGACATTTCTGGATCCAATGAAGACAAAAGGCTCTATTAGTTTATTGTTATTAGTGTGAATAATTTGAAACATACAAAACACACTCACACATCTCACACATACACACAGTGTTTACATGAATATCTTCACTTTACTTCTGATGACCTGATTTCACTCACACAGGCAGGGACAGAGAGAAGGAAACATGCAAAAACTCATGATTCTCATCTGGTGTGTGTGTGTTTCTTCATGTCTGTAAAATATTCTACAGATACAGAATTTAAAAAATGTGTAACACTCATCGAGGTCATTTTCAGGTGTATTTTTGCTGAGAACTGCGAGCACGTCCCGGTATTTTAAAAAAAAGAATGAATTTAGAAAAAAAAAACAGGCGAAAAGCTATTAAATATGAATAAAAGTATTGTTTTATCTGGCTATGTCACTGTTTCTGATGGAGCTCAGGATTCATTCATGTGCTTTGCCTTTATTACAAACAATTTCACATATTAAACCTGTGATCTGTGACGGTGGACCTGTGAGGATGTGGAGCAGAATCGAGAACATTAATTACCATCAAATTGTGGCCGATCATCTTAATGAAGCAGCCACGGCGCTGTGCGTGAAAGCGAACAGACTTCTTCTGATTTTGGAGACACTTGTATCGTGTCAGCTGCAACACGCAGCCAACTGTGAGCAACAAGCAAAACTGAGGCCTTCTGCAGAATGTTCTGCAAAATCTCTCTGCAGTGTCCGTTATGAGCCAGTCTGTGTTCTGAGATATGTAGGTCAGCAAAATACCATAACATGCTCAAACTGTGACTGATGCATCTCGATTATTATACAGGTTATTTGAAAAACAGCGGGCTGCTTCCACAGACTCACAATCAAGGGCGGGGCTTTAACATTCTACCATTTCTATTAAAAGTTGGTGACAGTGGCTTTCTACGTCACATTGGCTCCACCTTTTCAGAACTGATTTGACAAAGCAGATTTCCATTGGAGCTTTTTTCAAGCCATTTGTCAGTTTGGTGTGAATGTCAGTATTTACAGCAGCACTGATGTGTTTCATCAAAGTACAGTCACATCATTCAGCTTACACCTAAAAAAAGGTTTAAGTGTTCACTACCTCTTTAACTTTTGACTGTGACTGTTGTTTGGGGATTCAGCACCCGTTTATACTTTGAGGGTTGAGCACATTTTTTGAGACTACTGGACATTTAAAAACAGGAATTTATAAATCAGTTTACAAAACTATTCATTACTCCATATAGAAATAGAGAAAATTTTAAAAAGTAAATGAAACTTTAAAACAGTAAATAAATCATTTAAAAAATAGCCTACACTAATGAATTCTGAAATAAATAATTGAATTTAAAAATCAATTTGAAAATGCAGTTTTGAAAATAAATAACTGAGTTCACAAACTGATTCAAGAATAAAGCTTTTAACCGGGCAATTCCTTTTATTTCCATTTCCTAGCTGCTTTTCCTTTTTTCAGACTGTCCTTGACTCTTTGGGCCTTGAGCTGGTAAAACAAGGTAAAACAATACAAATTAGCCGTGGGACGTAACAAGCTCTCTGATTAGTTATCAGCGGGTGATAACCAGTCAGAGAGTTTGTTACACTGGCTGACAAAGTAGGCTGCACAGTTATTTTTTAGATAGACACCAAGTGCTGATATCACGACACATGAGTTTTTTATGACATGGAACTAACAGAAAAACATGGAGGCATCATTAACCGGAAGTGATAAAGTTGGAGGCACGTGAAGGATTTGATTTCCAACCATAGTCATCAATGTTTCTTAATTGTTCTGACCCTGTTACGTGTCACTCTGACTGCACAGTAACACCATGTGGCAAAAAGTATGTGGACACCCCTCTCTGCAAGACTAAAGTGTGTTACCAACATCGTGACAGTTTTGGTTGGCCTGCTTTTGTGTTTCAGCGTGCTAATGCTGCCAGAAAGACGTGGTTTTCCATGGCTTTCCCAGTTTGCTGTGGAAGAACTTGACATAAACTCCGTTATCAGTAATCACATCTGTGGCGTGTTCAGGGTTCCACAAACCTGTGGTCATTTTGTGAACGTCTACATGTGATCAGGAAGTCTGCGGCTGGTGTCACTGACGCGTGCATCTCTAACCAAAGGGGGCGGTGGTGTGTGTTGTCAGTAAGATCACCTGCCTCAGAGATCGGTTGGAATGAAAATCTGCAGATTCTTGTGCCCAGATGACACACAGTGGAGAATCTCAGCTCTAACTAACAGATTTATAGCGTAAACAGGAGCAGCTCCGTGCAAGTTTCGTGGCTAAATCCCCTCCAAATATTTCCTGTTACAGGAAGGCTGCTCCCCGCATTCCTGCCCCGCTCAGCTCAGACGAGCCCTATATGGACTGACTATCTGACCAGCTCACCCAGGAATTCACTGCAGACCTCAGCCAAGTAGCATCCATACTGCTTGAATGTAACGTGTAATGTCTCAAATCATTTCCTACATGGAATGAGAAAGCCTTTATTCACGGTTGGAAGGAAATGCTCGGATGAGTCTCGACTCGACCGCTGCAGAGACCCTGACGTCTGACAGGAACACACAGCAAGACCATTTTAAGACCATCTCATCAGTTATCACATATTAAACAATATTTTTTTTAAATAAATATGATAAGTCTTTCATTATGTATCAATTTGATTATGTTTTCACAGATTTTCATATGCAGTGCCAGCTTATTTTTAACTTTTGAGTCTTATAGTTTTTCCATATGTTGCCTGTTCTATTTTTCCCTCTGTTATCAGTTTAGGCATGAACTCAGGCTTCACTTGGCCCAGTCTGGAGTCATGGCTGAGCCTTTGCAGTCTAGCTGCCTGTAAACAGACGCAGAGTGACTGGGCAGCTTCAAAGGTCCATACTGTGAAACCTACACATGACTCTTAAAGTTCTTACACATAATGAAGGGAAATTCTTACAAGCTGCCTCTAATATTGGTTTTTAATTGATTTTATGTCATTAGTTCCTTAGTATGAGATATATGATTTCTGTTTTTTTTTTCAAACAAAGTTAAGATCTTGGATTAAAAAGGAAAAAAAATCTGGCTGATAAATTTCCTTTAGTCTTGTAGTCTGTGTATAAACTAAAATTCACGGTGGAGTATGTTAACCATTATAATTTTTTTTTTTAGTCCAGATAAGACAAAGTAGAGGGTTTATTTTCATTTTTCTGATGGAGACATATATGAAGCAGTATATTATAAAACAAAAATAAGCCTACATATTTTTGACATGTCTGCTCCATGACACAACAAAATCCATGTGCTACACATGCAGGAATGCAGTCTGGAGGCAGAGCACAGGAGCAGATGATTTTCCCTTCAACGTTCTATGATGCCTTGAGAAAGATTTAAAAGTGGACTAGAAACCAGACAATTGTAGGTTAAAAAGCTGCAACATCACTGTGAGGAAAGCTGGACGATCAGGGAGAAAGTGAGCCGAAAAAAAAGAAGGAATCCTGACCAGCAGTGGATCACCATCATGTGGATGTCCACGCAGGACCGGCAGGAAAGGTTGTCAGCTGAAACAATTAGATCTTTAGTGCACGCTATAATGACCGAGAGAGCCGTGCTGCTTGTGGAGTCATGCCAGCAGTGCCTGCATGTACCACAATGCATTGTGAGAGAGTTTCTAACACACACACTGACTAAGCAAAGAAAGCAAAAATCAGTTTTTATGTCTGAGTTTAGTGTTGTTGTCAAGACCACACCAACCGAGACCAGAGTGCGCCAAGATCGAGACGAGACTAAGACCAAGAATATGTCTCTCTCTCTTCTCTCTCTCTATATATATGTGAGTGTATACACACACACACACATATATATATATATATATATATATATTCATTCTGAGATGAGATCTTCAATAAGTGGTCATGACACCGTCTCAAGTACTGCAGCACCATCTGAGCAGCAGCATGCTCCCAGGCTACCTGCTGAAAGAGCCTGTTAGTCTTCCTGTAACTGCAGTAACTGCAGTTGTTTTATATAAACAGCAATATCATAATTTGTAATGTGCATTTCCAAACTTGACAAAAAATGAAATCAAGTATTAGGCCTATCATGTTTATCACAGAAGGAGACTCATAGTCTACAGCCATTCGAGCATCTCTGTGAGGCTGCAGCGCTTCAAGTTCAACGCTTATGTCGACATAGTGATCAGACTTTGTATTTGTTACCTGTGAGTTTACCTACTTTCTGCCAGGTGTGTGTAATTATCTGTTGTCTTCGAGACGGGGAAACTGTGTGCTGACAGTTACACCCTGAAGAGGGCCATTTTGGTGCTGCTACACGTGTTTTGCTGCTCAGCTCTTTTTAAAATATGTATTGCCCATGCTATGTTTTCACAATTTCTAAAATGTCATAGCTTTTGACCTTTTTGCCAGAAGAGTACCTTGGATTTTTCCCATTTTTGAATTTCAGCACCTTTATCACGCTTTGTTTGAACCTCCTGAGCAGGCTAGACTTCTTCTTTCTGAAGCTAACATCAACATGTTCAAAATGTCATGCTGAAGGTTAGCATGTATACTACGTTCACCATCTTAGAACTGTATGGTAGCATCTTAACACTCACCAATTAGCATTTAACTATGGCCCGACTGATATGGGATTTTTGGAGCCAATGTTGATATTTGGGAGCAAGAAAGTTCCAATATCCAATATATCAGCTGGCGTCATAAAAATTATCTGTTGAATGTGGTTATCACATTTTTGTGACAAAGATATGTAACGGAGGAAGGATATCTCATATTTTAACAAATTTTATTCCAAACATCAGTGCACTGAACAATAAACACTTCATGTATTAATTATTAAATAATGGGCTGCCCTCTGCTGGACAAACTGTGCAACTAGACCAGTTGAAATCACTAATCCCAGCTTTTTCCACCCATAAGAAGCAGTTTTAATACTGCCTCATCTTAAAGAACATATATGCTAATACAAATATTTATCTGTGATAGGCTGATGTCAGCCAATAATATTGACAAACCGATACATTGGTCATGCCCTAAACTTAACACATAATTGTGGCTGATTAGAATGTCATTAGTGTTGCAGATTTTTGGTCAAAAACCAAATTAACAATGTCATGAAAATAAATCAGTTGAGACATTTCATTCAAAACCATCAATTTCAACCTAATCAACAAATTTCTGATGATATATGGTCCGGAAACAATTAATATCTTTACCAAGTTTTGCACCATTCAGTCCAGATGTTGAGATATAAATTCAAAAGTAAAACTTTTACCCGCTGGTTGATCTGATGGAGGAATCGGGAGATCACAGGTCAGGACGATGTATCCTGTGACAACCATAAAATTTTGTACAAACTTTCCACGCAACCCACTGAACAGCTGCTGAGATATTTCAATCGGGACCAACTGATCAATGAGCCAGTTTAGAGCAGAGAGCCATGACACTCACATGGGTAGAAATCCTGCAGATTTGTAAACACGCGACATTATCGGAGAAGCCATCCAAAGATGTCCAACTTGGTTGTAAAAATGTAATATCAGTTGTGCTTTAAAGAATAATTGACGCTTTCTGAGTTAACTGGTATGAGTTTTCAGATCTGTCCAGCTTTACCACAGCATAAACACGTTGTCTGTTTTGTTTCTACTTTTCACTGAAACGAATGCCACATTCTTTCGATTCCTGTCCTCTGACAACCCTGAATTCCAGACTGTTTCTTCAAGCCGTAATCCACAGGGTTTGCTCTATCTCCACTGTATTTCTCCCACCACCTCCTCAGCGCTCCTGCCATCTTTTCATCTCTCGCTTGGCCTTCATCCTTCTGTCTGTTTGAGAGGTGGAAAGAATGTGTCGGGCCTTTGCCCTTTTCAAGTTCTTGTTTTCTGTGCAAATTACCAGGAAATGGATGCTCTCCTTGAGGATGACTTTGCTTGCTTGTGGCAGTTAAGTTGTTTTTGACTTGTGCAGGTTGGCAAAAGACTTTACGCACTATAACTAACGAGCCCATTGAGATGGTCCATCAGAGGTTCTGGGTGCAGCTCTGTGTGTTTCTCAGTAGTGCTTCATCTCAGCTGTATTTACTGCAATCACAGACGATGGAGGGGAGATCCAGGAGTCCAGTTTTGAGACCTGACACCCATGTTAACAAGCTTGTTAAAGCCTATAAGCCTTCTCTATTTTTGCCTTTTCTTCTTTTCTCCTGCTTTGACCGAAAATACATCTGATGACATTTCATTTGTGAGTCTTTAAAAATGTTTTTTGTTTTTTCATAGTAGCATTTACATAAAGGTCAAGAAGCTGGTGCTGTCTTCTTATTTTCATTGTTTTGTTTGAATGGGTTTCCTCCCATAGTCAAAGACATGAGGGACAAGAGAATTGAAATTTCTTGACTGCTACAGATGTGATTGTGTGTGGCTCTCTGTGATTAACATCTGCAGTAGAATAGCAAAAGTCAAACAGAAGAAGAGTGGTATATAAATCCATCCCATTTTGATCAAAAACTGTGTTGTTACTGTCCCTAAACATCCTTCTTGTTGGATAGAAAGAGAACAAATACACTGAGTATTGCTATTAGTAAGTATTTAACAGTCAGTTAAAAAGACAGAACCTATATTTGGTGTTTTAAAGCCATAAAAGAAAGCAGAATAAAAATGTGCTACATTGGAGTCAGATGTAGGCTTTATCTGAGGAGAGCTTGCATAAAAATACATTGTCATTTTTCATTTTAATGTCTAATTTAGTGTAGTCCCAAAAACCTGATCCTTAAAAGAATTCTTGAAATTCCAGGCAGTAAATTTCATGAGACCATTATTAGTTCAAGGTTTAGGGATGATTCCACTGTAATTCATATCAACAGAACTAAAATGGGGCTGTTTAAATATAATAAATAAACTTAATGTCTCACTGGACACACTCCTCATGTCTAAATATAACTAAGTGAACCTTGAGTCAGACATTAAGAAAACGCAGTCGAGTTGATGTTCTTTTATTTTTTGTAACTGTATGATCTGACTGCACTGCAGTGTATGTTTTATAATATACTTCACATATTGGTTGACTGTTTCCTTTTAATCTACTTTTCTGTTCTACTGTT
>JAQFJA010000020.1:12480617-12492246 GCA_029874485.1 Naso brachycentron
AAGTCCAGTTTGAACTGAGACCAAACGGTTGCAGGGAAAGTTGCAGCGGAGTGAACTGGTCCGTCTCAGCTCGAGCTGGAGTCGACTGATGGTGTGGCTTGCAGACACCCTGTTGTTGGCAGAGGCGAGTCAGAACATGATGAGCCAATCAGCTCGTACCGACGTCACCCGCTGCCAAGAAGCGCAGTGTTGACCGGCCAATCAGGACAGAGAGTACAGAGAGTGTCACTGATTGGGCGAAGAGAACAGGAACAATAGGATTTCCTACCAAGCCTGAATACAGAGGCATGATGGAACAACATAGAGATTTGCCATACTCTCAGACCACGCCACTCACTAGCAGCTGTCTTCGCATGGTATTATGACATTTTTTCCAAATAGAACACAAAAACGTTATTGATGTTTACCCCAGACTTATCAACTGCAGCTTTAAATTAGGATTAATACCAATTATGTTCCCAGCACTGAAGGTATCATCTTTCAAGTGTTTATTTTGTGCTGAATAACGGATATCAGATCAGCTTTAACTGCTGCTGCAGAGATGATAGTTTCTGTTTGAAAATGTTCTAGTGAAGTGTCTCTTGATGTATTCAACTAATTGTTTGATCAGCTACCCATTTTGGTCCCAGTCTTAAAGCACTTATAATGGCTTTAGTTTTTAGCTATGGTAGTTGCTTCTTAATCCACAGTTGTGCAGAATGATTATTGATTTCCGAGTTATAGATGCAGGAATGTGACTGTGAGGCGGGACGTCACTGTATCTACGGCATTTAGAGCTTTTACATTTATTTCATTTAATTAGGAGAGTTCTATTAGGACTACAGATCTGGTTTTTAAAGGAGACCTGGGCATGACAGCACAGACAACACAAAGGAGACAAAATACCATTGAGAAGGTTCCAAAAGTCTTTAAAGAGATTAATTTCTTGAGATTCAAGTCATTCTGCAAAGTATTCCAATAAAATGGTGTGAAATACAAAATTTCTGTTCTTCAGATAATATATTTTTTTAAAAAAAGGCCCGGCTATGCGAAGAGTTAAGTCCTGCACTTTCCTGTTAGATAAAAGTACTCTTTAAGTGTGGGAGTACAGAAAGAATTGCCTCATGTATAAGGGCTGACCAAGAGTCTGCGGATGCCAGTGCAGGATCTTAAGAGACCTAGTAGGCTAGCAACCATTCAATGACACTATGTTTGCATGGACAAATAATCAGAATAAAAGCCTGATCAGAATAAAAATGCAACATGTAAATGTGAACATGTCATTCAAAAGATTCTGATCCGATATGGCCCATTCAGAAAGAATTTTCATTTTGAATGAGAGAGGTGGTTTATGCCGATTTATTCCAACCATGTCCATGTCCGTGTCCATGTACACACTTGTTCCGATCGTGTTTTCCGGGTTGGGGTAAAATTATCTTTGCTGTGCATGTCTGCCTAATGTTTCCAAGATAGGGAAGCTCATGCTGTATTTCTGTATTTCTGTCTGCTCTCCTGCGAACTTCATTATCACCATCCCACTTACCGATGCTTTGTGCAGGTCACGCCGCGCAACAGCATCCTTTCTCGGTAACGAGAGGCTGGAAGCTTCCTCTGTCCCCCATCTAACGTTAATCACAGGGATAATGCTTACGTCGAAGAAATGGCAAGCGATGCAGTTCACCGGAGACCAAACTGAGACTAGGGGTACGCCATGAGCTTCGTCATCTCTGAAAAATACATTTCTTGTTTATCCAGGTTCAGTGTGCCCTGCTGAGCCTGTAGAGAAACCTCTGAAGGCGTGCCGCGACAGCGACGTTTGTTTGCAACACAGGCAGAAGTAAAGCTTTTTCTTTTTCTGCTATTTCCAGAAGAAATGAGAACTCTGCTCATGTCAAAATGGTTTATTCTGACCAAAAGCTTGATGCATGTATACACACGTCATGATCAGATCACTTTCTTTAACGTCCATGTAAAAACAGTGAAGTTGGAATCTCTAATTACTGAAGATTTTGATCGGATTGAAGAAATTTTGCACATGTAAACGGAGCCACTGACACTGAGTTGTTGTAGTTCACTGCCACGTCAGACATGCAGGAGCCTCCTTGTTGTCCCCTCTGCCGTCAAGTCACGGCGCAGAGAGAGAGACACAGTGACTGAAAGCAAGAAGGATTATGCTTCATCTGCGTGGCTCTGCTCTGTTTTACTCTCTCAGCAATTAGTCAGTCTTCCACTCACCTGTCATGTCCCCTAATCTCTCCCACTTTTTCTTATCCTTATCCTCTCATCCTGCTGCTTTTTGCTGCTTTTGTACCTTTTGTTAGTGCTCTCTGCACCATTGCTTTGTGCCTGGGGGGTAAATGCTCGTCGCATGTTTTTCACTTCAGTCATGTCTCACATTTTTTCTTTCTATTACCATCTTCCTTCTCCCTCATCTGTTCACCCAGGCACCCTCTTCCTTCCTCGTTATCTGTCCATCAACCCTGTCCTCCTTTCATAATCTTCCCACCTTTTTGAGTCCTTTGTGTCTGTGTCAGTTCTGTAGTTTGTCCTTGCTCTGTGTGCTTGGTCCTGAGGTTGTGTTCTCTGCTGCTGTCACTAATAAAACCAGACCTATGTTATTTAAGCCCTGGGGCACACACACACACACACACACACACACATACACACACACACACACCCTCAATCACCCAAAGTCCTTACCAAAGCAGGATGTCTCATCAGCGTACCTGCAGTGTGTGAGTGTAAATCTGTGTGTGTCTGTCTCTGTGAATTAGTTTTCACTTTACACCATGTCAGGGAGAAATAATGCACTGTCAGCAGAAAACTAGTGAGGAAAAATGCTGTTTCCAATATGTTTGTGCACACACACACACACATGAATACACAATAACAAACCAAAAGCAATTTGTTTACAGTGACGCAGAAAAAATTGCAATGCAGGGTTAGTGTCGTTAGTCTTTGCAACTGTTAAATTAGTTAAGAGTGTTTCATCTCTCCGTCCACCCTCTTTTCTGTCCTCTGTCCCTCTCTCTCTCCACTTCTCACTGTTTGTCTTTTGCACTTTTACTGGCTGTCTGGTTTATTAATGTGCTCCCTCTCTGTGTCGATTCATATTCTTTACCTTTTCTCACTCTTTTTAGGTTCCTGTGTCCCAAAGGCAAAACCACTGTTACCTTTTTTCAGACTGTACATTTTTTCTAACCGCTGTAGAAAAAGTAACTGCAACTACAGACATTTTTGGACCAAACACTTCTAGGAATTTTTTGATAGAACTTGTCCATTGGGTAGTTCCTGTAGAACTAAACACCTTTAGTCCTCCAGAAACTCAAGTGAACAAGAGTTCTGGATGAAGACAGTCTTTTCCATTATTTCACCTCGTTCATCTACATCCTCTCTTTTCACACTTATTCACCACTTCTGTCTTCTATCTTATTCTTTACACTATTTTTATTCTCTGAATCCTTCACTATATCTTTCCTCCTCTGTTCCCCTTTTCTTAGAACCTTCCCTCCATCTCAGTCCTTCTTCAGCCCTCAGTCCCTTCACATCCTTCCCTTCCTTCCATCAAACTTTTCTTCTGTTTCCTTTCCATTTGTGTCTGAGAAGGGATAAAGAAGAGTCAAGCTATGTCATGCAGCATTCAGTTTAAGCCTTAAACTCCCTCTTCTCTCTTTCCAGCACCAACCAACCAAATGCTTGAAATGACCTTGGTCATACTGGGTGTTGTCGAACCAAAGTCTGAAGGCAAATAAATGTTCTAACCATTCTAAAAGACAACACTGAAAGCCGGAAAGACAAGCCTGCAGTAATTGTTTTCTTATCGTATATCGTAATTCTTGTTATGATCATTTTATAAATTTTACAATGATCATAACAGAGCATACTTTTGCACAGCGGTCATGGTTGTGCTATAAGTAGTATCCTTTCTCTTTTCATCCTTATTAGAGTAGAACACAAGTTCTCAGAGACGAAGATGTCAAAAGGTCGTTTTTGCTTAAAGAACTGTTAAAATAATAGCTGCAAATCCCCACATGGTAAAAGCAAGCAAATACGTGATAATTTGTCAAACTGAAACAATCACTTATTAATACCATTCTTATTAGTTGTATCTTGAATTATTAATCAATGTATCTATTCATCTTAAGAGCATTATCTCTGTTTAGAGTTCAAGTAATGAATGTCCTTTTGATAATTCAACCGCTCTTTTCTCTCTTCCTCTCTTTCCTCTTCTCCTTTGACACTTTTCCACTTCCCTGTCATCTTCCCTCCTCTAATGTCTCACCATCCATCTCATTCTCCTCCAGCTCCACGATGTCCCCCCTCTATCAAGACCATGGCAGTTCGGTGGTGTGGCCCCAGACTTCGTCCTGCTCCTCTTCTCAGGGCCTTCACCGGCCGCTACGCTGCCACCCTCCCCCAATCAGCGGGAGCAGTGTGGGCCCCAACCCCACCTACTATCACGCCGTCTATGACGTCCATGTGGAGCAGTACAGAGACGTGCCCTTTATCGATGGAGGCAGTGGCTACGCGATTCGCTCCAGCCGGGGCTCAGTGTCCCTGGTAACTAGCAACAATGAACCCACAGTCCCACTGATCCGCCGGCGGGGAGGACTAGTGGACCACCGCGATGTCATCTTGGCTCACCAGGCACACAAACTGCACAACACACCACAGGCCAGGAGGAAACAGTGGGAGTGAGTACAGTTCACTTTCTAGGATTCAGATGAAGACAGAGGGTGCTATCTTATGCTCATCTGTGGCGCAAGCACGAGGCACAGAGGTTGTAGTTTATTCAAACAGTATAAAACACCACCTTTGCCGTTTTCTGACAGGAGAGGCAGCGGTGCCCCGCCCACTGCACTCCTGGCACACAGGGGATACTTCTATCAGCTGGTCACTTCATCAATTCATGGGTGTGTGTTTGGCCGGAGATGCAATACCCAATCAGAAAGTCTGCTCTCATTACCTTTGAGATCAGGTGTGCCCATGGAGCTGTCAGGGTTACCAGGTGCAAACAAAGAGAAAAGATTTTCACGTGAGGAGACAGATCTGCTGGCTCCATCAGTCATAGCGTGCAATGAGATGGCAGGGCACCTCCAAAGCCGTTTAAAAAAAAAAAAAAGGAAAGAAAATTAAAGTGGTCTTAAATAGCGGCGATCGTTACCTTGTCTCCTGGCATCACCAGTGCAGCTGCACAATACATTCCCAGTAACATTTGGTGGAGGAAACACAATGAAAAAAGTTTCTAAAGTTGAATAAGTCGCGTGTAAAATGATGCACAGTTCCATCACTCTGACAGAAGTAGAAATAGTTTTTCTTCCTGCATCGGGACGATCTCTCAGTCAAATAAAACGTCTTGTTTATCAAAATTGTTTAATCCTGTTATAATACGCAGAGTGTTTACTTGAATATTCACAGTTTAATTCTGATGATGTGATTTTATTGACACAAAGAGGGAGGGAGAGAAAGGAACAAGAGATGAAAAAAGTCCCTGTCCTGTCGTGTGTTTTCTTCATGTCTGTGAAATATTCTACAGATACAGACACTGAGACGTGGTGTAACACTCGTATGATGTTGATATGGCTGTGCACAGGTCATTTTCAGGTGTATTTTTGTCAAGAACCGCACAAGTGTTGCAGTAATAGATAGGTGAGAAGCCATTAATTATTCCTGAAATGGATTTAATTTCTGGCTAGGCCACTGTTTTTGATCAAAAATATGTTCAAAGGACATTTTAATAATCTACACTCCTGTGTGTGCGACAGTGGAGACGTGTGTGTGCACCTCAGTCCACTGAGCCGTATCTTGTGCAGGCATGCCATTTTTGTGGTCTAAGCGCAAATGCATTTTAACTTTATTGCGCTGGGTACAGGATAGTAATGCGCCAAGACACGCCTTCATTCAGCCTTCGCTTTTAGATTTCCCACCCATGGGTGCACAGACGCGCATGGGTGCACTTCCTATCCTGATGCGCCGGGGACAGGGCCTTAGTTTTGCAGGCAGGGCAGCTTCTTGATGTACTCAAATAGCACTGTGGGAGTCTCCTGGAAAATGTGGTCATACCATTTATGTTATGACCATCAGCTGCACTATTCAAGTTTTTGTTTATTAAAAGCTCATCGTTGTATCAGTTTGGATAAATGTCTCTTTATCTTGTATATAGGTTTATATGTATATTTAGTAAATATTACATCAGTTACTGGTAATTATGTTATGATGGAAAGATGGCCATCAAAATGTAATTGGCAGCAAAATTCCACATCACTGTTGCTGAACTGATCCGACATTGACATAGAACAAAAAAACTGTACTGACTTGAACTGCTAAATAAACGACAGGCTATTATCAGGTTTCAACAAAGCATAAAATTTGGCTTCTGTTGCCTGCAAGTGGTGCACACTGCAGTACTTTAAGCTTTGTGATCATATGTTTTTTTTTTTCTTTCTTTTTTTTTGCCCCATGAGAATGATACTTGACTTCTCAGGTTTTGCATTTATGCACACAAGTTTGTATGTTTGAGTTTTAATGGCTTTTCTTCTGTAACATGGCCTCATCTTATGTTTTGGATGTGAGAGAAAGGACAAAGTTTAGTGACCTTGTCTTTTGACATTACAGTCAGGGTCCCTTCGTAACTGTCATAACAACTGTAAACATATTTTTTAGGTTTAGGGTAGGTTTTGAGATTAGGAAAAGACTCAGGTTTCAGTTGATATAAATGAACATAAACATACGATATGCAACATTTATACATTATAATATACAAGAACAACTATAACTTAACTTGTTATGCAGTTTAAGTTGTGTACTTTCATTTCTCCAAATGTTTCTAACAATGTCCAAACTTGGATAAATCTGTCTATTTTAATCTTAAAACAGCCATAACTTTCATGAGGGATATTCGCACAGGGTCAGTTTGGTTGAAGTTATTTTTTCACTTAAACTTGCTGAAGCCAAAAATTTTTCTTCTGTTCCTTTGATGTACTTTGTCAACTGCAGCCATGTCCTCTTGACATTCTCATCTCTAGAAAAGCAGCAGAATGAAAGTCTGATTTTTTTTTTTTAAACTCAGATCTGTTGAAGCTCCACAGGACGCAGCAGTGTGGCGTATTGAAAAGACAGGGCTTGTTTTTTTGTTTTTTTTTTTAAAATGACATTTGTACCTAAACTGACACTAAAAGCTAGGTAATAGCTTTATAGGACTAATGAAGATGTAGATGAATTTTTTGAGTGGCCTCTCTTACATGACATATATAATTAAAATATAAGAATACATATTGGCTTAACTAGTTGTAAATCGGGGCATAAAAAGACAGGAAACTATCACTTCTTTGTAGCGCAGTATCAGTTTGTGTCTGGACATCATAGTGTGTTTTCCTTCAACCTCACTGACCACATGTCATCCCTTCATCCGTCTTCCTCAAATCTGCTCCACCTGTTTCCCATAGAGACATTTTCATTATCCTGCCCATCTCATAGGTGCAAAACTGCTTTATCTGTTACCTCCCTAACATAGGGCTTTGTGCAGGTTACCCAGAGACAGTGGGAGAGCCATGAAACATAATTACTATTGTTCAACATTAATCACAGTAATTATATCCTGGATCCAGCAGTCCTAAGAAGGGCCCAGTTTATCCTAGACATAATTATCAAATACAGGTTGAAGACAAAGTTCTTGTGTGGAAAAAGACTTCAAAGCAGTTTTTATATTGAACAGTTTACACTGAACACAAATCAAAGACTATTGTCGTAACTTGAAACTACCTAATAAAAGTTTAATTTGGCGGGGTGATGTTGTTTTATCCAATGTGACAGTGTGATGAAGCAACAAATTAAACAACAGGAGACAAGTCAATTCTGCACATTTTGTGTTTTTAGGAAAACAAGGAGAAAAATGGATTTAATGAATCAAGACTCTAATGACTTTACTGAACAGAGGGCATTTTCAGTATTTGTTCTTGGTTTTCACCAGTTCAACGGAGAAGTGAAAACTGAACTAAGCTTTTGAACTCTGGGTCCATCTGACACTAATTTGACCCTGAACTGGAATCTTTAAGATTTACTGCAGGATCAATATGTTGTGTCCAAATAGCGCTAAGCCAGTAAGAAAATCAATAGTACATCAATTGTACATCTTTCAAAAACAGCTCAGAGAGAGAATCATGTACAACACAAGCTGTACTTGTAGTTTTGATCACACACACCTGTGCTGTAGAGGCTGTTACACACCAAGCAAGAAAAGTGTTAAAACTGCAGTTGGTTTGAAAAATCTAGATTTATTTATTTATTTATTTATTTTTGGCTTATGTAGCCCTGTCATGCTGATCCATCAGTGTTGGGGGTAATGCATTACTGTAATCAGATTACAGTTGTCTGCATTGCAGGAATGTGAGGGATTACTGTTGCTAATTCAGTAATCACATTACAGTTACTAGTCAAACAATTATCTAGTTACTTGCGTTATTTTAAGTTCTTCAGCTACCCTATTTTCACAACTTTGCCGTCTGCTTTGTTCTATTGAAGAGCATAAGACAGAGATGTTGTGTTTGTTCTTTGTCCTTACAAGAATCAGAATCGGAAAACTTGATTGTCATTGTACAAGGTAGTACAACTAAATTTGCTGTGCATTACCTAAAAACGATTCAAACATTCACACATGCACTCACATTCTGTCCACATTCACAATACATAGTAAAAAGATGACATTTAAAAGGCAGCATGTACAAAAAAAAACACAAAAACATGATCATTGTGTTAAGCAAGTGGAAAATATTGCACCTATTATATTGTCCCAAATTACTACACATGTGCAGCTATTGCACATCAGTGTTAAAGATATGATTGCACATAAATAGTTAGTTGTAAGGATTTGTGCTGATGTTGGCAGTTGCAGTCTTAAACCTCATACTGTGAACTGGTCTTTAAGTAACAGTGCAGATTTGGTGATTTTACAGAGTAATGCAAAAGTAATGTAACTAGTAGTGTAACTAATTACTTTTAGCAGTGAGTAATTAAGTAAATCAATGCATTACTTTAAAAAAAGTAACTAGCAATGTGTAATACATTACTTTCTTTGAGAAACTACCCTAACACTGTGACTCACACACGTGACCTTGGTAACACCTGAAGGCAAATTCTACAAATTTGGTACAAACCTCCACCTGGACTCAAGGATGAATTTGTCAGATTAAGGTGGTCAGATGTCAGAGGTCATTGCCATCTCACAAAGCACATTTTGGCCACGATTAAAAGATTCATACTCTAATTACACAAAATTTACGGAAAGGTCTGATCAGATAAAATGATGACATGATGACATTTTATACCCAGAAGTTCTCATATCCTTGACCCTTCAGAGTTGTAAGTTTTGTAACAGAGGCAGCGGCTGGAGACAGAAAGAGACGTTTTATCCCCCTGTTTTTTGTAACAGGCAGACTGACAGCTGCTAACACAGCTGCAGATCAGACCAGGTGTGTCAGTGAAGACTAAGGAGAGTGAGCTGATTTTATCAGACATGGCAGGTTTCAAACCAACTCACCCTGTCACACAGTAAATGGTAAATGGACTGTATTTATGTAACACTTTTGTAGTCTTTCAAACACTCAAAGCACTTTCACACAAATCAGCATTCACCCATCCACACACACATTCACAGCAAGGTGGCCTCTATACAAAGTGCCAAAATGCTCATCAGGAACTCAAACACACACATTCACATACCAGTGGAGCAGCCATTAGGAGCGGTCCGGGGTTCAGTATCTTGCCAATGGACACTCAACATGCAACCGAAGGAGTGGGGGATCGAACCACTGACCTGGTTGGTAGACAACCCGCTCTACTCACTGAGCTACAGCCGCCCTTTTTTCAAAATGAACATAATTCTTTAGGATTTATTTATTAATTGATTTGGAACATAGCAAAAGACTATATACAAATTTATCTGTAGAAATCTTACCCTCACTTGGTTGGTTTCTCTTCTTCTCGAAGATGGAGACAAAGGACTCGTTCGTTTCAGCTTGTAAACACAACATTCAAACTAGAAAAATTGCATTTCCTGCTGAAAACGCCATGCGAATGCTGAGAGCTGAAATGCCAAAGCATTGCTGAAAAAATGCAGAAATGCAGAAAAATGCAAAATACTGCCAAAAAAAGAAAAGAAGTGCCATTGTTAAAAACTGCACTGCTGGTGAACCTTGAAGCTACAATGCAAAACAGGCAGAAGTGGTGTCACAAACTCATTCTACTGAGATAAGACTTGATAGAAAACAAGAAGTTGAATGAATGTGTTGGTTAAAAGTAGTTTGAAGGTGGATAGCACTCTTTAAATTGTAAATATGAGGCCAGAAAATAGTATAACATTGTATTAAACCTCTATAACTGTACATAGGCAAACAGGGAGTAGCAAACGTTTGCTATAAACATTTAAAAGGTCAAAAAGTTAGACATTCAGTAGTACTGAAGAGGAAGAAATGGGAGAAGGAGCAGGAGCAGAGAACAGGAGGAGAGAAGAGTTCCTCAAAGTCCAGCATACAGGACACAGCAGATGAGATGTTGACAGAGATCAGCAGCAACTTCACAGAGTTTAGAAGATAACATTTAAACTACTTTATAATTGAAGGCCTGAAGATAGATGAGCTATGGAAAGTCGCTATGTGTATAAATAGAAGAAAGTATGAACGAGTAAATAATCTTCAAAAATCTGCTGAGTCAGCACAACATTTATATGTATTGGAAAGTTTGAAAAGTAGGATGGCAGTGAGGTTGGAACCACTGATTTTTGACTTACCAGTCCAATGCATTACCCACCACACCACAGCATCATTAGCTAAAACATGAGAAATTGGACTATATGTCTTTAATTGTCACTAGATTAGCACTGAGTGCACTGTGTCAAGGACTGAGAACAAGGAAAAGTTCCCCTCAAACAAAGCTGTCTCCTGCAAAAATGATGTTTTGTTTTGGTAAGATGAGGTGATTTTGAGCACCACAGGGTTGTACTGAAGAAATACATATGCTGTTTTTGTGGATAAACATTAAAATGACTAAGATATGGCAGTTTTAAAAATAGTACGCCAAATAGTCTTTGGTGGAAGTGTGAGACCAAAATTAACATGAGAGTCAAAGGGGCTTTGGCTGGGCTATGCCTCAAACTGAGGCTCCTAGATCCTAAAGTATAAGTCTGACTGCTTCCAAACCTATATCGCGAGAACCCTCACAAAATTTCCTACTGTTTTCTGATGTTTTTATGTGTGATTTTGCCAAAGTTGTGGGATTTATTGGGAATTGTTTCTGAGATTTTTAATTTACATTTCACTGCTTCTCCTCTCTAGTGATGACATCACCCACTCTAGCCAACTGATGATTCCACAATACACACATTTCTGTATTTTTTCAAACCCAGCAACATACTCAGACACACCCCAAAGACCGTACACCACACACCCAGAAAAGCAACCTGGTGTATGCGGTCCAATGCAGTGAGGAATGCAAAGACCTATATATTGGTGAAACCAAAAAACCATTGAACAATCGTATGACCCAACACAGAAGGGCTAACTCCTCAGGCCAGGACTCAGCTGTCTATTTACACCTAAAGGAAAGTTTACATTCCTTTGAGGACAGCAATGTGCATATTTTGGACAGGAAGGACAGA
>JAQFJA010000020.1:12555714-12566360 GCA_029874485.1 Naso brachycentron
ATGCATTGCCAAAGTATCGGATCGGGACTCGGTATCAGCAGATACTCAAAATCAAATGACTCAGACTCAGGGGCAAAAAAATGTGATCGGGACATTCCTAGTTTTAATTTATTCAAATAGTGTAAAACTCTTCCTTTGCTGTCTTGTGCCAGGAGAAGTAGCTTTGCCCTGCCCCCTGCACTCCTGACGCACAGCAGATACTCCTATCAGCTGTGCAGAATCAGTTCATCAGTTCAGGAGTGTGTTTGGCTGAAGATGCAATAACCAATCAGAAAGTGTGCTGCCATTACCTTTAAGAACAGGGCCATGTTCAAACTTGACAACACAGAGCAACATGTTTATTTAACCGGAAGTAGTTGTGCACTGAACGCCCTGTTGTGTGACGCAAGCGTCGCAACTATCCATTGGATCCATTGTGCACATGTCTTTCTAATATGGCAGGGTTTATATATAGGTCGCAGCTGATTGGTTAACGCCTCTGACACACCCACCAAACAGGATAAAACATACCTCAAAGCTGTCGCACACTGTTGCACACCATGTCAAGGAAGCAGGTCATTTAATCCAGAAATTGCAGCAAAACAGCGTGCACCATGTTGAGATTGAATTTACTCCAGGTGTGCCCATGGAGCAAACGCCGTCAGGATTTCCAGGTGCAAAGAGAGAACATTTTCACGTGACGAGACAGATTGGCTGGCTCGATTAGTCAAAGGGCAAGATGAGACGACGGGGCACTTGCAAAGCAGTAGAAAAAGAAAGAAAGAAAGAAAAGGATCTGAAATAGTTGCGATTGTTACCTTGTCTTCTGGCATCACCAATACAGCTGCACTGTGCAGTCCCAGTAACATTTGGTGGAGGAAATACAACGAAAAAATAGTCTCTTTAAAGGTGGTACATGCATAATTTTACGCAAGGTTATCCATCTGGCTCTGACAGAAGTAGAAATAGTTTTTCTGCCTGTGTCGGGAAGTTCTCGTGTGTCTTTTTATCACGTCTTTTTCATCATTATTGTTTTTATTAATTGTTCAAATAAATCGTTGTTTTTCTGGATCCAGTAAACACAAAGGTACAATGCACTAAAGTTGCTGCAGCTGTCTGCAACTGATCTGTAAAGATGATCTGACAGTTGGAATCCTGTCCCCCATCTGATTCATTAGGCTTTATGATTAGAACAATTCTTACTTTGTTATTAGCTCATATATGTATATATATGTAACTAGTGCAGACTCACCAGGTAATTTGCGCCTCCTGTTTAATCTGTTTTGTTTTTTTTCTGGTCTGAACTCTGGCGTGTTTTGACCTCAAGATAGCGAATGGGCCGAGACACGCCTTCATTCTCCCTTCACTTTTAGACCTCCTGCCCACTGGCACACAGATGCAGTGCAAGTACATTTGCTATCTTACAGCTGTGGCAAAAATTATATCTGCACTGGGGGTAAAATAGCAATGACACCAGTGCCAGCAGCACAGCAGCTTTGCACCGGGCATAAGATGGGGCCCACTTTCTCTTTCATATATTGCAAATGGCTTGATACAACTGCCAAATTTACATGTTTTTTACATCTCAATCCATTCGGTATAATATGTTTGATTTAAGAAAATTTCTTTTAACTCCACAATTAGAGAAATTTTACAAACCAGTACACATAATTGCTGAAACTGGAGTACATGTTGACAGTGCTCACCTTGTTTCTTGTCCAGTCAATAAGGAACTTCAGTGACTTTGTCTCTTATTGCTTCAACAACTGGAATGCTGTGTCTAGAATTAAGCAATCAGAAATAAGTTAACAATGATAGACCCGTTTGCCCTATGAATGCAGTCTACATTTACTATTAAGATAAATTGTTGACTGATTGTTTTTGTGTCTTGTGTCCTCCAGGCCTGCAGGTGGTGCTCAAATCCATTATGAAGGCTATGATCCCCCTGCTGCAGATTGGCCTGCTGTTGTTTGTGGCCATCCTCATGTTCGCCATCATCGGCCTGGAGTTCTACATGGGAAAGTTCCACACTACCTGCTACGATGAGGTCACAAGTAAGAGCAAAATGACAGAATGTGCTTTTTTTACACACCAGGGCACATTTACTTGAGACTTCGGTCCATAACTCAAGCCTTTTTTGCTATAGAGTTATATTCCTGTCATTAATCGAGAGCATGGTCTTTGAATTGGAGAGCATGATTTATTGATTTAATGGCAGATTTTTCCTCAAGCCCTGCCCTCGCACTGAAAAAGTTCCTTCTTAGATTTGCTGTGCTCCACAAACTGTCGTGCTCGAATGCATATACAGCACTTGCAAGGATGGATTTCCTGTGTTCAAACTTCAGCCTCTCTCCTTGCACTTGGACTCCTCTGTGCGCTGGCAAAACTTGCTCTCAGATCTTTTCCCTGCTCGCAGATATTTTATGTGACAATCCTGTCAAAATTTCCCAACCAACAGAATGCCAGGTGGAGTTTGGACCAGTGAAATGTTGGCTACCTCGTTGCGGGGCGTTCGCTTGTCTTTAGAGCGTCCCATACGGGCGGTTACTGTTTAACCCGCTTCATCTCAGGGTTCATCCACCCCTGTCACCAGGGCTGTGTTCAGTGCAATTCCCCAGCTTTCTTTACAACTTTTGGAATAAATGGACCATTGATGCATATATCAGCGCCTGTACTTTTTCTTTTATAGCTTAAAACAATAGTAGCCTATTAACACACCCCCCTCAAATATCTACTTTAGCTTTTTAAAGGGATAGTTCAGCTCTTTTGATGTGGGGTTGTGTGAGGCACTTATGCCTGGTCAGTCTTTTACCTGCGGTAGGCACTGGTCAGCTCGCTCTCTGTCTGGAGAGATGGTGCGATTCACCTGCAGTATGCAGAGCATTGCATTGCTGTGAATGGTAATGATAGCAACATGTCTTTTAGTCACCAACAAGACTACCCATTATTATATTTTAATAATAGTTTTGGCACTTTATGTTTCGGTTTGGGACTCCATTCCCTCAACTGCACAACATCCGTAACCCTAAGCACAACCATAACTGACCTGCAATGCAGTAGTCCTAAAGAAAACATCTGTCTTACAGCAATGTAAAGCGCCAAAAATGACAAAACATGTAGCGTACACAGAGGGGACATATACTTTAGGTGGGTGGTCTTGTTGGTGGCTAAAAAACATGTTGTTGTTGGTAGTAAGCTTTGCTTCCTTGCTGGTGAATTGCGCTGTTTCTCCAAACAGAGGGCGAGCTGACCGCTATCTACAGCAGGTAAGACGCTCACTAGGCAAATAGGTCTCATACAACCCTACATGAAAAGAGCCAAACTATCCCTTCAAGCCCCACAATGCAAATATCAAGGACCTGAAAGCAGCACACCTATATTTTAGGAATCGATTTTGAAAAAGAGCCGTGTTGGTCTACACTCCTAGCCTCTCAGAAAGGTACCACATGTTTGTTACAAGTGTGATTTCTGATCCTAAAATAACTTTGGTTATGTCTCTCTTTTAACAGATGAGGTGGTGGATGAATTACCGTGTGGCACAAAATTGCCAGCCAGGTTGTGTCCTAATGGTACAGTGTGTAGATATGGCTGGCTTGGACCAAACTATGGCATCACCCAGTTTGACAACATCCTGTTTGCCGTGCTCACCGTCTTTCAGTGCATCACAATGGAGGGATGGACAGAAATGCTCTACTTTGTAAGTTTGCCTCTCCAATGAGCCAAAGTCAGTATAAGATAGCATGTAGTTTAGTTTAGTACAGCAGAACAGAGTCTCACACACCAACTTTACCCATTATGTCCATGAAATAATTTCATGTTGTTTATTACCCTATAACTGAAAAATAAAGTTTAGTGGAAGTGCGATGTATTTCTTCCTCTTCTTCTGCTGTTTACTGGTGTGCATGCACCCGCTATTTACTTTGGGTACTTATCTGATTCTAAAATTTCATGAAGTGCTGATCTGACAGACAGAGATTCCTTGCCATACACAGAGAGATGGAACGAGCAACATCTGCTCTCCAAGATCTTGGAAGTAGCCACACAAACACTCAGTGTAACTAGGTCAGTTTTGAGTAAAAACTAGTGAAAGGATGCACATTACTAAACACAGTCAGGGGACAGTAAGTTCCAGTTTTTTTGTTTTCTTCATATTTTGGACCCGAGTGGTGGGAGGTAATCATGAAGACTGGGAGGCTCGGTGGTTTCATCCCCACACCCCAGATACAAAAGAATTTCTCTTACTGTAAACATGCTTTCTAATGGCTTAAGAGTACAACTGAAATGAATAAGAATGCTGTGTTTGTTGATGCAGTGTTCTTGTTGGTGTGAATGCAGCCCTCTACCTAATTTTTACAGAAAAAATGCCAAAGTTATTACAGATATTGATTGCAAGTTATGCTATCCATGCCCACAAAGAATTGCCATCATAAACCATGTTCAGTCTCTTCTGTGTGTGTTTGTGTGTGTGTGTGTGTGTGTGTGTGTGTCCTAGGTTTTTTCTGTATGTTGTAAGTGCACTGAAGGACTACAGGGAGTGTGTGGGTTGCTGATTAGCTTGAATTTCAGTCAGCTAAATGTGGCCCGAAATAGTTTAACATTTGATTCAAAACACCATTTACTTGTCCAAAAGTCATTTTCCATTCCTCAATTTCTTTATCAGTCTACTTTATCTGGTCTTCTCATCTTTCCTTGTCCTGCCTACGAGTTGCTCTCCTTCTCTCTCCGCCTCCTTCTCTTTCTCTCTCTATTCTGGTCCGTCTCACTCTATATTTAACATCTTTTCTGATGGATGGAGGCTGACTTCCACTTTCAAACAGGCAGTCAGGAGGAAACCAATAAAAGTTTAATAGAGAATGTGCTGTTTGCGCTGTATTGTGCAGTATAAAACCTTACTAATGCACACAGTACTCCAGCAGCAGATAATAATCAAGGGATAGTTCATTGAGGCTGTCACAGCAACACGTTCACCTCCAGTAATTTATTTGATTTTCTCTGCTTCCTAGCTGTGGTTTTTTAGTAAAAGAAGGAAATGTTAGTTTTGTCGTTGTTGATGTGCTCACAAGACAGCTCAGTGCAATCAGTTTTTGTTAAAGCCATTGCTTTGGCATAACTTCACACGTGTGTTCAGTATGTTGTTTCTGTCGGCAAATCCTTTGCTGTGTCCAGGTTGTGCTTTAACGTTGCTTAATTTTAAGTGAAGATTAGGAAAATGGGTCGCGTCTGAGCCAGCGTTAAGTACACACTTCAGCTCTCCTAGGTGCTTGCACAGTAAAGAGAAAGCTATCAGTTTGTCTTCATTCCTTCAGTTAGTTTGCTGTATTTTTTTTTACCAAGTTGATTAAGATTGAGCTGAGTTCAAAAAAATCAAACCAAATTAAGGACAGTATAATAATGCATTGCAGAAAGTATATTGTAGTTAACACACCAAAGGGAGCTGCAAGCTTAAAACTGACACTTTATCATTAACGGGCTGTGCAGTTTGTTTTTTGTTGCTGATGCTTTTCTGCTGCATAGCAGTGATGTACAAATATAATTATGTGCTGCGTAGAAAATGATTGCTATCTAAACATGGATGTAAATAATGAACAATTTAAAATGTTTGGAAAATCTTTTTTGCAAATGTTCAGCAAGGGAAAGAATTGCATTGTGTTTGAACTCAACGATACACACAAATGTTTGTAAACAGGCTGAAAATTTAAACATGTTCTGTTTGTTTGCAAAAAAAATATCACAGAGCCACTGAAACTTTGTGTTTTTGTGTATTTAGTTTTTTGTTTTCTTTGCCAACAGTGTTGGGGTAGATACTCAAAAAAGTAATGTATTACACATTACAGAGTACTTTTTAAAAACTAATGCTTACTTTACTTATTTACTCATTGCTGAAGGTAATTAGTTACTCTGCTAGTTACTAGGGATGGTCAATTGAAGACATTTTCTTGATCCATCATTGGGAAAATTTATGATTAATTATCGATTTAATCATTATTTGTTTATATATTTAAAATGCCTATGACAGAAAATTAAAAAAAAAAACAGCACATTTTTCCTCAATTTATTATATTTTTGCATTTTGAAATCTGCGGCAGCCATGACAGCAGCTTGTCTCCTGAAAGTAGTATCCCCCCCCCCGTAAGATGTGTCATTGCTGCCACATACTGAAATTCATTGTCATTACGTTTGATCAATAGAAATTTCACGTGATTGACAAAATCCTTAACGATCAACTATTGATCATCCACGAATCATGCCCATCCCTACTAGTTACATTACTTTTGCATTACTCTGTAACATTACCATAGATGCACTGTCACTGCATTGCCAATTAACAATATAAAACTGAATTTATATTAATAGTAAGCTTGAGTCTGCCCACATCAACATAAATCCTTATTCTAATAAGGACAAGGTCAAACACAAGATCTCTGTCTTCTGCTCTTTAATCCAACAAAGCTGAAGTACGTAAAGTAATGCAAGTACCTCGATAATTGTTTGATCAGTAACTGTAATGTGATTTCTGAATTAGCAGGATTAATGCCTTACATTATTGTGTTACAAACAAATGTAATGTGATTACAGTAATCAGATTACTTGTTATTAATTACACCCAGCACTGTTTGCAAATACTTTGAGTGGTATGGTTCCTACCAGTCGGTATAAGAAATACTGAGAAATAAAACAAGAAAGGAATCGTTTCTTAGCGAGGAAGGAGAAATGGAATCAGAGCCTGTCTGAGATCAAACATGAGGACAAACACATTCAAGACTCTATTTACCAAAAGAACAAGGCTGCAACAGAAGGTACATAATGTCATATTATTGATTATCATACTGATGCTCTGTTGGTGTGTCTGTGTCTGTTTTTTGTTGCAGAGTAATGATGTGGAGGGCAGTGCCTGGAACTGGATGTACTACATCCCCCTCATCATCATCGGCTCCTTCTTCATGCTAAACCTGGTGCTTGGCGTACTCTCAGGGTGCGCTCTTCTGTTCGTCTCTGGACACTTGATGCCACATGCTTAAGGGCGCACTCACACTTGGCCTAGCTGTCCCATACTGTGCTGAAGCACGATCCCCCCCCCCGCTGCCCTGCACTCACATTGCTGCAGTCTAACTGCGCCTGAGCACGCTTGAGCTTCCTGATCTATGCAGAGCGACCCATATTTTACCCACATTTTTTCTATCTTGTAATAAAATGTTTAAATTGTTCTCTGATATCCTCGATCTTAAAGAGAGTCACAGAGATGTCCACTGCTCTTTATCCGGACTTTGTGCTGTTGTCTGTCTGGATTTAAGGTGAATCCTCCACAAACAGTCACAGTGATATCGGTGCTCCATGCCTGTGCTCGTGCATGTGCATCCGTACTGTGCCGAGGCTAAAGATGCTTCAATATCATTTTTCCCTTCCTGATACCTATTCCGGTACCCAAACTTGTGGATTGGCCGAGACTGGGTACTGATCTGATACCAGCACAAATCAAAACAAACAAACAAAAAAAAACAATTCCTTACACATCTCCTGACTCTTGACTTTAAAGTGTAAAATATTGCAGAATGCAAACATTTTGCTAGCTCTGTCTGCTCTCCCCTTTCTTCTTCATGGCTCTTGAAAATAGAAGTTGCCAGTGGTAGCACAGCAAACTTCCTGAGTACTGTTTTAGAGCAGCAAAGAAGAGCTGATTTCGGGTATGTAATGTCAATCAGAGTTAACTGAGAGAATTGGAAAGTAGCCGGGTACTGTTTCGCAGCTAATAAATTCCATGATATTTGACTGGTGCATGGACTGGTGTGCTCGCCGATACCATTACCAGAATTTCTGGTGGTATCGGCAGCATTTTCTGATACTGGTATTGGTATCGGAACAATTCTTGCCGAAGTGCACGTCTTCCAACCATGCCAGGGGCGACAAAGCGTGCCATGCTTGTGCATGGAACAGAGCGCTCACACTGCTCGGACAAACTGGACTTTGGGGGTCAAATATGCTTTGAAACGGTACGGATCACCTAGTGTGAGTGCACCCTTAAATGTCTTTGCTTTGTTAATAGAATGCTGTGTTTACTTTTTCTCCTGCTATATATAAAATGTATTTGTGTTTTCTTCACGAATGAGCAAAGTCAAATAGAAAAACGACCAATGTGCCCACAGTGAATTTGCCAAAGAGAGAGAGCGAGTGGAGAACAGGAGTGAGTTTCTCAAGCTGAGGCGACAGCAGCAGATTGAGAGAGAGCTCAACGGATACCTGGAGTGGATCTGCAAAGCAGGTCAGTGCACACCGACAAAACACACTCAGACACTGATACACACTTGCGCACATTGACACACTGCTTGAGCCCATACATAATATATGTGAGAAAACCAACTAAATACTCATGTAGTATGCTAACATCTTTCTTTCTCATTTTCTTGTTCAGAGGAAGTGATTTTGGCTGAGGACGATGCCACGGGAAACTTCGACGGTAACTGATATTTCTCTTCATCTTCTCTTCCTCATGAGAAGACTTATAAACATATGCTGTGGTGTGCGTCCTGTCCTCAAATTGTCTTACTGTAGGCAAAATAAGAATATTGAGATGCTGTAGATGGTCAAAACATCTTATCATCTTACAAGATTCCCTCTAGACATGTATGAAGTAACATATAAATAGATCTACTGGAAACAAAAAAGCATGTCTAATATGCCCCCCCAAAAAATATATAGTCATAGTAGGCCTACAGTAAACCAGGAAATCCCATCTGTACCTCATCATGATGTAGCGATATGCCATATCTAAGATAATAACAAGTCTCCAATAAGGAATATGAGGACGCCAACATCTATGGTCACATGTCCTGTTGTGTATATTTATTATTATATTTTCTACTCAGGCTATATAGGCCTATTTTAATGTCATTAGCCTACTATATTTATTACATTATACCTCTTTTTCTTTGTTTTTCGTCCGTCATGTAATGTATCTTCTCTTTGGCTCTGATAACACTATTTTTACCCAGTGACCATCTTGATTTTACTTCAGTCCCGGTGCTACATTTCCCTGCAGCTATTTTCTTTAGTTTTTCCAGAACACAGGAATTGTTCCCAAACAATTTTCTACAGCAACAGTGTACTGTATTTGAATACCTCCATGTTTTCCTTCCAGCCAGCATTTCTCCCTGGTTTACTGTTAATGGGAGCGACTCATTACATTTCTCCTGGCACCAAACAACCACCTGGCCGGTAATTCGTCAGTTACACAGAATCTGTTTTATTCCGAACCTGGTCTACCCCCATGACCAACCAACCAATAATAACCAGTAGAACACTGATTTGTAATTCTGAACCACTGTGGAATATCAGTGCTCTCACCTGAAAGACACCTCTGATGTGGACTCCTGCGTTGAGCCGACCCTGTCCTCCCACTGGAGTCCCACTTCTCTAGCCTTTTGGAGGGGAGGTAACTGGGCCTGGCACCTTCTTCCTCCATGCCTGAGCATGTGTTATCTCGCGTTGAGAATCTCACTTCTGACACCAAATTGTGATGGAAATTTCTGTAATAATTAAGAGGTCACAACCAAGAGTGTCTTTCAGGTGTTTTATACACTTGCAAGTGCACCCCTCCACCAACAGCCTGGAATGTTGCAGGCTAAGAGCAGAGGAGCCGATCTTCGTGGTCGTTCTTATAGCCAGCGGACAGAGCAGTTGGCAACTGTTGAAACAGGAAGAATAATACATATTTTGGTAGAGTTAACCATTTCGTATGACAATACGTGACTAAGCATTTTCAAAATGACTCAGTTAAATGTGACAGACTGCGGGAAGACAGTAACATTGAAGAGATTGATGGATAAAGAAACAATGTTTTGTTTTCTTGTGCTAGGTTCAAGGCGAAGGCCAACCATCAAGACCAAAAACAACAAAACAGAGCTGCTGAACCCTGAGGAGGGAGAGGACAATGTGGGCGATGCTGTGGGTAAGAAAAACAACAAGTTTTTTCAAAGCATACTCACACCAGCAATGTCAACTATGCTTGTGTTCAGTTGAAAATGTTTCCTCTCTTCTCAGGCAAAGCTGCAGGTTTAATAAATGTAAGAACCTCTGCCACAACTAACAACAGATGCAAGTTCTTTCAGGTATCTCAGGTCAAATGGTAAAATAGAGAAACTCGAGAACATCTGGTCAGTTGTGAGGATAAGTGTTGAGGTGATATGAACTGGCAGAAATAATCAGTTTACTGCAGGATGAGGGTGTGAAGAGATAAAGAATGTGTAATACTACTGACTGCACTTGGTGCCTATGGGCCTCGCAGGCTTTGGCTTGAGGGCCTCGTGAACTGCTCACTCTGGGGACACTGTGGTGCGGGTAAATGGGCCACTTTTGCACATAAATGAGACCCTCGGTGCAACATGAGGCCCCACGCTCAGTGCGTGTTCTGCATTCGGGGAAGGGGGGGCCCTGTATGTGCCTGAAACCATTTTTCCACTGACCCCGTCTGCAACAGTACATAGCTGACTTCAGCTGCAGAGATTTCTCCTCCTTCTCCTAAAGGTGACGCCGCTGATCTCCATCTGTAGAAGAACCTCATACAACCACACTTCAAAAATACTCAACTATCCCTTTAAGACGTGTTGCAGTCACATATGTAAAATCTTTCAATAGTTATTCATATAGTTTGAGGTTTTTATAATCGACATCAA
>JAQFJA010000020.1:12685219-12698164 GCA_029874485.1 Naso brachycentron
ATCTGAGCCAAACAAAAGAGCGTCCGTGGGAGGGAACAAAAGACCGTCTGACATTTTGATTCGCCAGCTGGTGTTTTCTGTAGCAGCAGAAAATCTCAATAATGATGCAGTCTGCACTGAGTGAGGCCTTTTTAAACTGTTTGTTCAAACTGTGAGACATTATCCAGTGAGATTTGTTAATAGTCTTGTTGTGTGTGTGTGTGTGTGTGTGTGCGCGCGCATGTGTGCAGGAGATGAAGGATCAGTTGTCCAGCCCCTCTGCTTTGGCTCAGGCCGAGAAGAAGAACAGGCAGGTTTGTGAACATTTAGACACATAATGAGTACATACACATTACATTACATTACAAAGGGTGGCCGCAGGTCCTTTAAAAGTCTTATAATAGTTTTTCCAATAAAAGGCCTTATGAAGTATTAAATTGATGGGTCTAAAATATTTTTGGTCACATTACTGTGAACATTTCTCCTGTCCGACAGACTGAAGAGTATTTTTTTCCACGGTAGGCACTGCGTAGTCTCCCCCAGTTGACACACAACTTCACACAGCACTGCTGCACACAGGCGGCACACAGGTCTGCCCTCACGAGCAGCTGAACACATGGACACACTGAGCTGGCTGCTGTCTCCAGCTGCTGCCGAAGCAGTATTTGTTTTCCTCACCAACGGGAGTGACGCTGCTTTTTCTTTCTCTTTTCTCCAACAAGTCAAAAGACACACTGGAGTTCGCACAGCCCTGCCCCCCACACTGTTCTCTGCACCTGATAAATGCTCCCAAATAGAAGAAATATGTTTCATATTGTTTATCAAACATGCCAACCCCTCCTAACCCACCTAGCAGCAGTTTTGGTTGGAAATTAAAAGAAAAAATCCCTCTGTGGTATCAAAAATGGTATTGAGTATTTTCCTGGGTATCGATATTGAGTTTGAAATTCTAGTATTGTGAAAATATACACATGCTCTGTGTGTGTGTGCGTGCGTGCGTACATTGAATACCCACCCAACAAAGGAATATTAGAATATTTGGTTCCAGCTCTGACATGCACATCCCTGGCTGCAGTGTAAGGAATTATTTAAGTAAATTACAATTGTTGATACAACTGAGTGACATCTCTCAGAAATGTGAGGTCGTCATCATAAAAACGTTTTCTGTACCACCACGTCTGCATCATGAACTTTAAAAGTAGACAGTTGTGACGTTCCCAGGGCGAACAGTAAAAGGTTCAAGTTCTCAAATTCTTTTGAACACAAGCTGCCAGTTCTAACTGTGCAATGGTCAGCAAGGCACAATACTTTATTTCTTCACCACCACAAAGTTCTAAGATGTCAAATTCAAAATGGTTCCACACATTCAGGTTATAATGTTTTTTTCCCACTTTAGATCAAAAATCAACTTGCCTAGAGTAAATTTTAAATTGAAATGTTTGCTCTCCCTTTTACGCGGGTAAAGGGAGTTGCTAAAATGTACTAAAATGACGATTTATCTGGTTTTTGATTTTGGGCCCATAGTGCTCAGCAGACTTTCACTGGCTGAACCGTTAATTTCCTGTTGGCTCCCAACTCACATGAATGGGATAAAACAGACTTTTATCAATAAAGGGTCATTTCAGAGTGTATTTGAAGCTAAAGTTAACCCTAACCCCTGACCCTTGAAGCTTTTCCTTTAAAGCCACTACACAGTGGAACGCAATTACAGATGACATAAAGAGCTGCAGCTCCGTTAAGCTCCGTTGCCAGGGACTACAGATGTAAATTAACCTGTGGCTACAATCTGGTATGATGCATCAAATGGAAACATTTATGTTTAAAATTGTACATGGTCCCTAATAAATAAATCTTAAGAAAAAAAATGAATTCACCCTTTTCCAGTGACTGTGTGTGTTCAAAAAAAAAAAAAGCTGTCTAAACACACAGTTCAGTTCGCATTTGCATGGTGGACAGTGAGTTCAAACACATTATTCCAGATCATGTTTTCAGAACTTTGTACAGTGATTTAAATTTTGAATAAACACTCCCATGAGGCTTCAGTCTTCGTTGCCTGTTAGAAAACAAAAGTGCTGCATGAGGAGAACTCAGTCAGAGGGTTTATCATCTGGATCTATAATGTTTTTATTTTAGAAAGTGGCAGGCGCAACATTATGTCATCACTGGCTACACAGTTGGTAACACTTAAATCAGACAGTTTAACTGTAGCTTGTAGCTTACATTTAGTTTTCTCAGTGCACACTAACTCTACGGAGTGGACATGAGGCAACGTGAAGGAGCCTTAAAATAAGTCGGCCAAAGTGCCGTCAGTCTCATTTGTTTTCAGGGTCGTTATTTCTTTGTTGCTTGTTGAAGTCCGCTCAGAGCTCGACAGATCCAGCCATGGCTTATTTTAACTTTTTGTTGTCACCTCAGCTCTGACACTTTTCCAAATGATTCAGAAAACAAACAATTAAAGCAGCTCAAAGTCACATTCCTCCAACTACAGGCCAGTTTTTGTAGCCGTCATGATATAATATGCACTCCTTTTCCTTCTAGGCCCATGTGTTGTGTGTGTCTTTGTCTAGGCTCTGCTGACATCATCGGGTCAGGACAGGTCAACAGGACTGGAGGCTCACATGGTGTCTGCAAACTCCAGATACATCGAGGAGCAACAAGAACAACAGCAGGTAGAAGAGAATGTTTGATAAATAAAAGAGGAAAAAGGGGGAAAGAACCGGGAGAACAAGGGAGTGGAAACAGGAAGTCTTGTTTATCTGGTTAATATTCTCTAATTATAAGAAAACTTTAAGTGAGTATGAACTAAATGCTTTTGTGCATTTTAAATCATTTGAAACTGACTTTATTTGCTCTTAATACCTGATTTCATGTAAAATGATACTTGACATGAACTTCAGTATGAGAGCATCCTTGCAGTTACGCTGAAGCTTGAGGATTAAACTGATGTGTAAAGGTTATTTCCAGTGTCACAGTGTGAGCTGTTGGTTTTTGCATGAGACACTTCAGCGTCAGGTTGTGGTTTTATTCAGAAGTAAGAAAAAAAACGCTGCTCTTGTTCACACCTTGATTTAATGAGAAATGGGTGTATTTCTGCTCTTGAGGGGTTTCATGAGCTTAATAACAGGATATGTGGCACTCTTACAAGGTTTTCCCTCAGCGCAGGCCAAACAGGCGGACATTCAGTCATTTCCAGCCAGCTCTTGACGTCTGTGTCTGTCAGAGAAATGCTGATTTTTAAATGAAACTGTGCTATTGTGTGTTTTTTACCCTTTTAATCGGGTCTGTATGTCTGAGAGGAGAAGATCTCGTGGATCAGTTTTTAAAACACATATATCCCTCAGCTTTGCATCTCGTCTGTCTCTCTGCCCGTGTGTGTGTGTGTGTGTGTGTGTCACGCCGCACAGCACACACACACACACACAGAGCGGTGCAGTGCAAGATAATGTGAAGTTGATGTGAACTATGCTTGTAGTTACTGTTAGTAAAGTGCAGTAAAACCTCCGCAAACAAAAAGCCAAAACTTTATCAACACACCTGTTCGACCTGCATAAATGTGGACACGTAGAATGTGACATTTTACTCCACTCTGTCCACAGTCACGAGCACAGCATGCTAGCTCCACAGCTAACAGCTAACTGTTACAAACGAGCTAAAAAGAAAGCTGTCTGTGTGTCATCTGATCGTTTAGCTTAGTTTACCACATACCTTAAATCTTGCAAACTCACAAGCAGCTCCTCCCTCTGACATTACGCGCAGGAAGACTCACAGCAGGAGGAAGGATGCGATACTGAACCATGTTCTTCATTTTTTTCTAAACTTCACTCAGTATTTTAATGACAGGAATATGATTTAAGTTGTTGAGTCTTTAAAATTGTTTCCAGTGAGACATTGTTGAGTTGGAAACATTTGGAAATGTATGTATGAAAGGTTTGGATGATGATGAAGAGGAGGAGGAATGGAAAATAGATCCACTGAGACTGAATCGAGGCCTTGAACTGAATGTTTGTGTAGTTCAGTGTGTCAAACTTCTCCAGTGTTTCACCTCCTCGACCCCTGCACAGAAACAGGCTTTTTTTCTTCCTTGGTTTTTGGCAAAAAACAATGAGCTATATCGTTTTCTAGTCATTGAATTATATGGTATCGCATGTCGCTCTTGTATCATATCATCAACCATGTATCATGATACACATCGTATCATTGTTAAATGTGTCATTAACACCTGTAAGACATATGACAGTGCTACCAATGCCAGAAATGGGTTAAAATTGTTTATCTGACAAATAATTGGTAATTAGGGGCAACGTTCAAATATTGTTGGGAGAAGATTACTCTGTGTGTGTGTGTGTGTGTGTGTATGTGTGTAGCTGATCATGCAGGAGCAGGATGAGCAGCTGGAGTTGGTGTCAGGCAGCATCAGAGTCCTGAAAGACATGTCAGGACGCATCGGGGACGAGCTCGACGAGCAAGCCGTGTGAGTGTTTACACACACACATACACAGAAGCACAATTCTACACAAACAGTTGGAATTTGCTTTGTTTCCTTGTTATTTTTAAATTATTAAGCCACAGATTTTAGTCAGTTCAGTTTGGGTGTTGTCAGGCTGATTTAAAAAAATGTTTAGAGCGTTATTACTGTCATTATTCCTGCAGTCTGACTCTCTGTCTTCTGTCTAAACCTAAAGAAGGACAATATGAAAATGCACCGTCACCTTCTAATTTCTCCCCTAGTTTTTACACACTCAGTGGACTGTGCAGGGACCTTAAACTTCAACCAGCAGTCCAAACTCCAAAGACATCCCGTGTTCTATCACATAAGACAAAGAAAAGCAGCACACGACTTAAAAATAGTTTTGTACTGAGAGCAATATGATGACATCCCTTCATGCAAAAGTTGGTATAAAGACGCCACTTTGGGCCTTTTCTCTGTTTTCTGGCATTTTATTAACCAAGCAGTAAATCAGTTATTCAAGTGATTAACTAGCAGACAAATTGAAATATTTTTTTAGTAATAACCCTAGTTTCTTACAGTCAAATCAAAAGAACTAGAGATGCACGACCCACTTTTTTTCAGTTCCGATCCGATTCTTTAAGGATCCTTTACTGCTCAGCAATAAGAGTTCTTATGGCCACGTCTGCATAATGAGATGTTTTTACAGCCGATAGGAGCTTTGGCTATCATTCCCTTTGTTTTTGTGTTTTTATTTTTACCTTCGCCAAGAAGGTCTTGTTTTCGGTGCCGTCTGTTTGTTTGTCTGTTAATGAGCAGGATTGTGGGAAAACTACCAGGCCAATTCCCATGAAACTTGGAGGAAGGCTGTAGACTGGGCCAAGGATGAACCCAACTGCACATCCCTCAAACCCACCACACCCTCTCAGTTTTTTTATTCATCCATTTATTTTGTTGAAGTACAATGATATTAAACGCTTTCTGTGACTGTCCCGAAGGCTGTCAGTAAACACTGACAGTGACTAAACACCCATGGAAACACACAGGGCTGAGCAACATAAACAAACTCTGTCACCTGTTAATCATCTGTTAACAGTGAGTCTCAGAAGAGTGAATGAATACATTTTTTTGTCTGGTTTGTCTTGCTTAAGTAGTCTTCATTGTAATGACCTCTTAAGCTCCTTTAGCTCCCCCCTGAGGACAAACTAGACATTGTTAGCTCCCCCCACCTGCTCTGTGAAAAGCAGAATACCAGAAATATCTTTAATAAACACTTTGGCCTGTGAGGATGCCAGCCGTCATTTAGAAGTTTTATTTCTCCTCTCGTCATCTCACATGGAGCTGGAAATGTCTGCATCTGCCAAGGACACTAAAGCTGATCATTTTAACTGCTTTAGTGGCCGAATAAGTCAAATACATGGAGTTTGGGTTGTCGATGCCTGTAGAAATAAAGGTGTGTGAATGATGAGCTGTCACAGTCGTGTCAGGTGCTTCTGCAGGACGTTTTTGGGATGTTGCACCTTGTTTAGATGACTGTGTGCTCCTGCTGTTGTTCAGGATGCTGGGGGATTTTGGAGACGAGATGGACCAGACATCGTCCCGCATGGACTCAGTCCTAAAGAAGCTGGAGAAGGTGTCTCACATGACCAGCAGTAAGTTTACACACACGCGCACACATGCACACACACACATGCACACAGAGTTACATTTTTGCCAACAGATTGAGATTTGGTTCCCTGCGTCCTCTCTGAGTTCCCCAAAAAGAATTTGGTCTCTGGGTCGTTGCAGTACAGGTTTGACATAAAGCTTTTTCGGCCTCTCACTTAAAACGGAAAATGTGGGCCTACTCAAAAACAAAACAAAAAAAGTAAAACCAACAGAGCCAAAAAGAAGCTAGAACATAACAGTAACATTATGTTTACTTCTTAACACAAGGAACATGGCGATTCGTGATTGTGGCAATCGCGAGGCAGTGCAGTCAGTCAGCACGTCTCCTTTGTCCCTAGCTGTCTCCCCTTGAGAAATCATGACAACGAAGTCAGCTGAGCTGTAGAAAGCTTCACTTCCATTATGTAGGAGGAAGTTTATGGCGAAATCCACTCAGCAGTGAACAGAAAAGACATTTTGTGCTGGAGTCTGATCGACGCCCAATAACACGTTGCTGCCGATTCATTTTCAGGCATTTTCCACAGGCTACTTAGCTAGTAGCAGTTAGCTAGCGTGGCGACATTAACTAGTACGGCTACTGTTTTATCATTACCTATAGATAAACAACAACGACAAACTACTGAATGTAAACTAGAGGCTTGTGGTTAATGACACAAGTTGTTGGTGATTCATTTTAACCTTTTAACAAGACTTGGTTAAAACTTAGTATACGGCAGGTCCCATTTGGTGAATGCGTATTTTGTTGGCCAGTGTGTTTCAGTGATAGTTACAGCTAAGTGACAAAGCAGCTCTCCACGTGCAGACAGACATTAGACACCACAGTTAAACACCTGAAATAACCGTCACTGCCAAACACACAATACAGATTTAAAAAACAACAGCCATCCCAAATGTGTGCAAATGAAAAGACGTGAAAACAAAAATTTGTTACAACACCTAAAATTCCTTGAAAGTTCTCTATAGAAGCAGACATACCAATAAATGACTGAAAAAATGCATTTCCAAGTGCAAAGTCAGCTCAGGCCTATTTATCCCGCATCATGTATGTGCAAATACACGACACTCAAACACAATTAACACAACATATAGGGAATATGATTATAAACAGTATTTTTTGACTAAACCAATTACTATCCATAAATCTGCACACTGACCAAACACAGTCACCCGTAGCTACAGAAGTTATTAGTGTCTGAGCTCCACATAATGCAAACGCCCTGTTCCTAGAAGCACAACTATATTTTTCATCCTATTATATCTTGATTGACTTACTAAGACTACAGCATAACAACTACTAATATCCAAACATGCTCATGTTACACATGACCTCTAACTGTCACTAAAACACAGTGGTTGAAAAAAAACCTGCATTCACCAGATGGGACCAGCCATATACTAGGTTTGAACCTTGTCTTGTTCAAATGTACGCTGGGTAGAAATGGTAAAGTTTCATAGACCTGAACATCAGCTCTGGTAGCTAAATGGGAGCTGTTGGTGGTCACATTGCAGTGGTAAGCAGACCTCCTGATCTGTGAGTGAGAGGGGAGGTGGGGGCAGAGATGTGAGGAGAAGAAAGTGGAGGCAAGTCTGATAACATCCCGGTGGGGCCGGCTGACAAGCAGAGACATTTATAAGAGGCAAACAAAGCTCCGAGGAGACAGACCATCAATACCCACACATGTACACCAGGGTCATTACGCCGCCCAAACACAGCCCGTGTCAATAGCAGCGGCAGCGGCATTATGGAGCAGTCTCTCAAATTAAAATCTTGTATCAAACTGCATCTGATGGCAACAACTATTTAGTGGTCATATTTTATGGCTGAGCCAATGAAAAGTAATAACAGTTGTATTTAATGTATCTGCTCCTGCCAGCTGCCGGCCTCACGGGGCTTAATAGGAGCTGTCGATCACTGTCAGCGTGGCGCTGAGGCCCAACAAGAGGCCGGCTGTAATAAACATGAGAGGAGATAACAGCAGCCGCCTGCTGCTCGACCACTGCGCTCCTGTTAACTTCCTGCTCAAGCGCCCGTTTGTCATCTCACTCTGTGGCTCTCTTCACGTGTCCCTATGGATCCTCAGAGAGCTGCTGTCTCTCTGCAGACCAGCAGCATGCTGACGTGCAGATCCACGATGAGGTTCAGAACATTTGATCCACTAGAACTCTTCACATGAACATGTGAGCGGCAACACGTGAAGAGCAAAGTGAACCACAAAAAGAAAATATGAATCCTGCTCAGCTGCAGGTTTGTGAAACACGTCTGAACTCACCACTAACATTCATATTAGAATCAGTGAATCTGAGTTTAATGTGTGTTTGTGTGCACAATGTCTGTGTGTGTGTGTGTGTGTGTATGTGTGTGTGTGTGTGTGTGTGTGTGTGTGTGCCAATTAATGTGATTCTGAGAGTCCTCTCCCAGCATGCACTGCACAGCCTCCCTCCCCTTGATTAGAGGACAGCAGTGTGGGTAATAAGAGCGAGTTTTAATCTTTATAAAAACCTTCACCCTGCTCAGTGTCCCACAGGAGGGAGATTAAATGCTTCTTCACATTAGTAATGTCAGCACAAAATGATTATCTTTTGTGAATAATTTATTCCTCAGCCCGGTGTAATTTTCTTATCTCTCCCTTTTTGCCTCTTTTACTCTGCAGGAGACAGTAAATGGCTGTTAGTCTCCAGAAAACCTATGGATCGCCGTTTCCATCAATCAATTAAAAAACACTTACCTCACACTCAACATGATTTATATCTTGTTAATAGAATTGTCTCACTATATCCCTATATTATTATAGCCTTAATTCCATTAGCTGTTTGCTTAATGCTTTTTTTAAGGCTGACCTCCAGGAGCAGCAAGATGGCGGAGGGGATTAGTCCAATACTGGCCAGAACACGGAGCCTCTTTCTGGGAATGTTGGAGGTCAGGGCAGCTGCAGGACTACGGACACTGGTGTTTGATTGGCTGTTGTAATCCCAAAGACCTCATCCCTTCATTATTCCGTGCTTTCTGCTGTTGCGCTCAATGACATGACCTGAGTGTGAAAGACACATCCGTGCATGGCGGCAGAGGCTTCCAGCCTTCGTGGCTTCAGACGCATGAACACATGAAGTCTGTTTAACTTCTTACACCTCACTGTGGACGTGACAAGTTTCACTTCAGGTTTCAAACTCGCACCTTTTAAATATGTTTGAAAACTCTTAACAAGAACCTGTCTGGATCTAAAAAAACTTTAGATTCAACTTACCACATGTGAAACACTATGATTTTATGTGTCGAACCCTCCTGAGCAAAGCTGGACAGACGCGTTCAGCTGATCTCATGACTCCTGTTTTCTTTGCTTCTTTCACACAAATGAATTTGTATTTTGAGGCTTATTGCTGACTGTAAAACTTTCTTGGAAGCAATATTCAAATTAGGGCAGTTAAATTCTTTAAATCGCAATTGAGGAATTTCAACTGTTACTTTCAACTCGCACACAGTGTGGCTTTTCCTCATCATAAAATATATAAATAAAAATAGAAAAATTTGTAATTCTACATATTTACTGAGTGACTTAGAGTCAAAAGAGGAAACAATTGTTTCAAAAGTCATCCTGACAAACAGCAGCCGGTTTGTTTATGGAGTCGGCGTCATGATGACGACTGATGTTAAACTCATCATTGAGTCGCTGCCCTTGACACAGCTGCATGTAAGTTCCATTTTAAATATTCATCACATTTGGCCCCATGAACCCATTACTGTTCACGTACACACACACACACACACACACACACACACACACACACACACACTCTGGATGAGTGGAAAACTACAGAAAGTGTCATCAAATAATCAATCATATGGCCCGACTGTGATTGCGTTCATCTATTACTGAAGCATGTTGCATAGTATTTCAATATATTAGGAGGGATGAATGAGGGCGCAGACATGCGGCGGCTGTTGCACTACGCAGATGAATTCAGCTGTGTGAGCTAATGAGGATCATATCTGGCAACCTTTGATACCAAACCTGCTCCAAGTCCATATCAAACATGAGGGTCTCTGCTGCACAAGGTCAGCGTGCATGGAAGTGTGTGACAGCACAGCATCGCTCTGATTGGACGATTCTGCAGCCCGTGACTGACATCCAGTGTCAGTGCAGGAAGTTTGTCCTGCATGTAGATGGGTGGAGTTACAGGAAGTGTTACCACAGTCTTAACTGTAAACATGCTGGAGTTTGCTTGCAGACCGAGCAGAGTTACAAAAAGAAAGTAAGTGAACATGTGTTAAAGTATTGCAGTGCATCAGCTCTCTGTGTTTTAAATGTTATGCAGCAGTGATTTTTCCTCACTTTATCCGTGGCTCCCTGCCATGAACACTGCACTGAAGATAACATGTTTCCAATCATGACAGTACCTTTGTTGCAACCTTGCATTCTGCAGCATTTTGCAGCATTCTGTGGCATTCTGCAGATGAAACACAGTATTTGAGGACTGGATTTCAGTGGCAAAATAAAGGCAAAGTTAGGATGTCAGCTGTGTTCGTCTCCCGCCCTGCTTTTTCTTCCAGGTGTTTGTTGTTTGATCCCAGTCTGTTTCCTGGGCGGGGCCTCCTGGTTTCCCTCTGCTACTGACCACCTGAAGCACCAGCAGCTGATGGACAGTCAGCTCAGCATGTGCTGTATCAAACCCTGGTTCATCCATCCAGATCGTTCAGTCACCCATGTGATGCAACTCTCTGTAACTTCTCGCTGAGACTCTGATCTCTTGTGGCTGCTCTCCTCTCCTGCATGCCCGCATCTGCTGGTTGCCAGTTTTTACACCCTGTCTGCTCTGCTCGGTCTTCAGCTTCCTCTCGCTGCTTCAGTCCTCAGTCCTGCAAGCTATGCTCCAATATCCTCAGCCTTTTCGCCATGTCTCAAACCCAAAGGAACTCTATAAGTCATCTGATCAGTCTACAGTTCGAGCACACGGTCATCATCTCTCTGTTCTCCTGGTTGACAGTTGCTTCTAGTTCCTATTTGATATGATGAAATGCACAAGAAACTCATCTGTTTTTCATTCATCCTGTTTCATTTATCATTCATCCATCTTTTGATTCAGCAGCCCTCTGCAGGTTCAGTGTAACTGAACTTCACAGGTAGCGGCTCAGGAACAGAATTAAAAAATGTACGTATTTATGTTAACAAACAAAACATCTCAATGTGAATCACTGATTTTTATTGTAAAGTAGAAAACAGTCTGTAAGCCCCCTGGCTCCTGATCGCGTTGAATCCACAGTGTATTCCACGAAAAGACTTAAATGAGAATCTCTAGGAGGCGCTAGAGGAGACGTCAGGGTGCCATGAAAGTTAGCACAACTCATCCTCTGACAAACTAAAATGTTTGCACCAAAAATTATAGGAATCCACTGAATTGTTGAGATTTTTCAGTGTGAACAAACACGATCATCCATCAATCCACAAAGCTAGCATGCTAACATAAAAGCTAACATGCTAACATAAAAGCAAGCCCCCCACCCCCCCACCGAGGGTGGATGCAGGCTCCATCAGCTGTGACTCCTTTCTGTTGCAGCACAAAGAGGACAAACGTCGGTGAAGACACACACACACACACACACACACACACATCTGAGCCTGATGAGCCTCTTTAAGGTTCTCTGACATCCTAATGAATAACACTATGCAGGAGGATAAACACATTGCTATTGATCATGACATAAAGGCTTCAAGTAATTTAATAAGCATTACTGAGTTTCAGCTGCAGTCTGGTAACCCCCCCCAAACACACACACACAAACACACACACTCACACAACTGGATTTATTTTCACCCAAACTTTAATGAATGCTTGTTTTCATCCACGGCCTTTTCTGTGATTGTTAGGAGTCGCTTCATTTAGGTGAACAGTGGGTGGCGCTGACTCTCCAGTCTGCTTTGCTTGTGAAAACAGAAGAAGAGGAGGCAACAACAGCTGTGTTTGAAATCGTTCACTCACTCACTCACTCACTCACTCTTTCCTGTATAGTGTTTATTATAAAGTGAACTACAGGAAGTGACTGAACGAGATTTCAGACACTACACTGAAATTTTCTAAACATCATTGTGTTCGTGGATGCGGCGGCGATGCAAGCAGGCCCGCCCAGCATCATGTAAACACACCAAACACACAGGAGGGCAGCATTGAAATGTATGGAGGTTGTGTTGATGTTGATGTCCATTTTTTCAGTGTTAAATTCCAAATAAATTGTTGAAATTCCAATGATGTGGATGTTGGTTTTGTCATCGATTTGCTTACTAACGTCAGCAAACCCAAATGACTTTATGGCTACTTCTTCTTCTCCTTCGGAAATACACGATCACGTTGCATTGTGGTATACAGGAGTAAAATGTAGAGTACATCGTGTGTACACTGAAATTTGCACTATAGTGAATAAAATTATCCACTGAGAATTCAAACACCACTACAAAATGGTGAACACATTATATAGTGCCCTATTTTCATTATAGGGGATGTTTTCAAACACAGCAAAGATGTCTGATCAAACAGCTGAAAGGAAGCATGAAGGACATGTGACAGCTCTGTTTGTTTCATACACTGATGTGTTTCAGCTTGCTCATAAGTTCAGTCACATAAGTCATGTGCTTCATGTGCGTCAGGATTTATAAACTTTGAGGAAACATTAAAACATTAAACCTCCTTTGACTAAATACTTGCTGTGACTGGATGAAGGTCAGTTTGTGTTGCTGAGAGCAGAGCTGCAGTTAAATTGTGATCTCCACCTTCGCTCCTCTTTCTTCTCTTTGTTATTGTTCAGTTTCAAATTAAATGGAGCAGCTGCTTCGACACATAAAAGTGAAATGATTTCAGTTTAA
>JAQFJA010000020.1:12718583-12730992 GCA_029874485.1 Naso brachycentron
TGCTCTCAGAGAACCTTTCATTTGGCCCTCCAGATGAAAAAAAAAAAAAAAGATAAACAAAAAAACAAAGAAACAAATATAAACAGGGCTCTGTACAAACTCACTCAACCTCCACTGACCTGCAACGCTGTGGCCATGATGCTTCTGCATGCATACATTCAATATCAAAACAACAGTGTTACTGGGGTTTGGGGAAGGAGGCATCACCTTCTCCAAACAAGATTACCCCCCACCCTCCCACCCCCACCCAGGGAATGTCTGTGATTGATGGCCTTAGTGACAGTACACACTTTGAAAAACATTCAAAAACAAAATGAAGGCTGAAACAATCCAGTTTGGAAAGGTTGCAGAGGGATGAAGTGTTGGGGGGCAACATTTGACAACCTTCTCCCTCTGCCACCTTTCTCTCCATCTTCCAATCTCTCTCTTACAGAAAATACAGGTGGAACAACCCGAAGAGAGGCATTCTGGGAAGCTGAGAGAGAGAGAGACAGGAATGCAGACAAAGGAAGAGAGGAAAGAAGAACAAACTGAACTAAACAGGTGTAAAAGAAGAAACAGATTGCCAAACGTGGCAGCTATGGGATGAACGAGTGGCCACCGCTCTCCACTCCATCCCTCCCTCCATCAATCTGTCCGCTCATCAATCTGTCTGTTCACTCACTCAAAACAAAGTGCTGCCATCTCCTCCCGCCCCCTGGAGGGGGTCTGCTGGCGTGACTCCGCCTCCTACTTCGTTATTGTTGGTGGCTGCTGTTGCTGCTGCCACGGCCTCTAGGGAGGCGGGGTCAAAGCCTTGCTCCACCCCCAGTGCGTCGGCCTCCATCTTCACGCTGTCGGCCAGGAAGGCAGAGTAGGCATCACTGTCGGCCATCAGCAGTTTAAGCTTGGGGATCCAGCTCTTGCGGACGACACGGCGGGCGTTGGTGCACATGTCAGCCGCGATTGCGTTCATTTCGCTCTCCTTGAAACTCGGCGCAAAGTTCTGGCAGTAAACTGGAGGAAGGAAAAGAGGTGAAGAAGGACATGACAGGAAGATGAAACGACAGGGCAAAAAGAAGAGGCAGAGGAAGAAAACAAAAAATGGATTGGTTGGTGAACAAATTTCAAAGCTGCATCAGTCAACTTGTTTTCATTTGTTCATTTATTATCTGTAACCACTTATCCCCTGCAGGGCCGCGGGGGGCTGGAGCCAATCCCAGCTGACACTGGGCGGAGGCGGGGTTCACCTGGACAAGTCTCCAGTTCATCACAGGACTGACATACAGAGACAAACAACCATTCACACTGACATTCACACCTACGGGCACTTTAGGGGCAGTGTACACGGTGCAAGTTTTCACATCAAATGAAACACTTTTGTTGCAGTTCGTCCTTCCTTTTACATGACAATGGCGTGCTGGCATCAAATGTTTGAAACCAGGTTCCAGGGTGGAATCTTTAGAAACTGCAACCTTCTTTCTGGCTGTGTAAACTGGGAAGCAGAGTGCCAGGGAATGCAGTGACGACGCTAACGCTAATGCTAGCGCAGGTCAATGTATTCTGCTCTAGTCACGACCAAACTCTGATTAAACACTCCACAGTTCACTGAAAGCAGGTCGAATATGACGACAGTCTGCTGAGGGGAATTAAAGTGTTCGTGAATAATTTCAGAAGTCAATTTCTTTCATTTGTGGCTGCTCAGGGCTTAGCAGCAACAGGAAGTTAAAAACTTCAGCAGCTCCGATGGTTTGTCATTACAAAATAACACTGCTGACTACTGGCCTGGCATGCACACTACAGCGCTCTTGGCCGTTCATGTAAACTAGGGATGCAGCAGTTCTCAATATTTTATTGAACTGTATGGTGCGCCATCCACGGTTCAATACGCACTTTTGGTATTGTGTTATTTCGGTTTTGCATCAAGTTTTATGTAACTAGCTTCAACGTATTTCTCCCTGAATTGGTTCTGTCGGAGCAGCCCATGAACGCAGCATGTGTCCACGCCTCCCCACTGAGCACAACGCTGCCGTCACTCATTTCACGCTACAAGCGGAGTTCAGGAGCAGAGTTTGAGGAAGCACCTTCTCTTTAAGCGCCGGTCTGTTTCTTTCCCTCCTGATGATCTGTGTCTGATGGAGAAACGCTGATTTTTAACGTGAAACAGCGTTACTGTGTTTTACCGACCAGTTTATTTCTGAGAGCAGACGATCTCTGCTTATCAGTTAGTCGACAGTTACCAGCACAGCGCGCGAGCCCAGCAGCTAACAGCTCATTGTCACAAACAAGCTAAAGAGAAAGCTGTCTGTGTGCCGTCTGACCGTTTAGCTTTCCACAAATTTAAACTCTTCCAAAGTCTTGAGCAGCGCTGCTGCTGCTAACAACCAGCCGCTCCTCCAGCAGCTCCGTTACAGACAGCAGCACAGAGGAGAGAGGAGATCCCACACTGAACCGTTCTTTCTAAACCTCACCGAGAGTTAATGTCAGCAACATGGTTTCATTTACTGACACTTTAGATGTTTCCAATGAGACATTATTGGGTTTACTGAGAAACATTCTGACATGCACTCAGAATGACCCAAACACTGAGCCTCATCTATGAAAATTTTTTTAAAAATCTATTAAATTAAAGAGAAGCAAATGTGCCACAGAAGGTGAAGAGCACCAAAAAATGAAATAAATAGGACAGGACAGTCTTACAATAGACACACTTATTTATTTTACATTCTACAACAGCCAAGACAGTTGTCACTGCTGAGTTTGCCATTTTGGCCAGTTATTAAAAGAAGTTAAAACCCAACAGGAGGCCCGAGTCTCTAACTTCAACACATGCTGGGTTACATTAGTATTGTTGTAGGCCTACACTGTATTTGTATGGAGAGACTTTACATACATTCCCACTTAATGCAATTCCCATGCAGCTTTGGGCATTCCGAATAATATGGAGATGTGTGTTGCAATAATAACATTGTGGTTATTACTACTATACCTTTAAAAAGTAGGCTACCATTAAAAAGACAAGGCTAAGATCACCATGTAGGAATATTAAGGGGCTGTGTATAGCCTATAGCCTACTTTAAAGTAGCCATAATGGTTCAAAACTATGTTAAAATGCATAGTATTTTTGTCATCAAAAAAAAAAGGCCAAATTTTTTCGCTGCAAAGTTCCCTCTTCCTTTCAGCACCCCCTGCTCAAAATTACCTCCAGTGGCCCTGATGCTGTGAGGCTAACTACAGGCTAACTACAGGCTAACTGCTGTGACTCCCACACAGCCTCAGTCATGACAGACAGAGGCCAAAACAACAGGACTGTGTGTGTTTCAGCTCCACGGATACCCCCCACCCCCCACACACACATTCACATACGCACACAAACACACAGAGCATCTTTATGTGAGCATTTACACAAAGAAAACTGTCAGTGTGCCACAATGCTGCTGCTGGACAGTACAGACAGTTAAGACGGCTTCTGTCTGTTTAGGAGGAGGAGGAGGAGAAGGAGGGTGGAGCTGAAGAGTTTTTAGCTGCTTTATATTTGGCTCACACCAACACGACAGCCTAGGTTTATGATATGATTAAGTTGTGAGCTCCTCATGCCATCACGATGGTCTTTGTGGAGATTTGCTGCCACATTTCTGGCTGCTGTAAAAACACTCCACTTGTTGAGTCAACACAAACATCCGGATGTTGTTTGTAGGTTTCAGCACAGCATTCATCATAATGAACTCCATAAAACTGACTGCAAAACTTAACACGACTGAGTAAAACACTCTGCAGCCAGATACTGAGCTTCCTCACAAACAGACTCCTCACAGTCACACCTCCTCTGCTCCTCTGCTCAACACTGGAATCCCCCAGGGCTGCGTGTTCAGACCCCTTTTGTTCCACTCTGTACACCCACAACTGCAACCCTGACAATGAGCACGGACCCCCCCGCCATCAGCCGGATCTCTAACAACAATGAGACTTCATATCAGGAGGGAATCTTCACAGAGAACAACCTGATCCTCAACAACAGCAGAACCAGAGAGGTGACTGCTGATTTTATAATAAAGAAAGCAAACACACACACACACACACACACAAGCGCACGCACACACACACCCGTCTACACCAGTGGAGCTGAGGAGCAATTTACATCTAAGAGAACCTAATATGAACATCATCCATCTCCACCCTGGGAAAACAAATGCTCAGAAACATTGTATTTCTTTAGAAAGGTTAACAAATCTAAATTCCTATTTGCAGTTGTTGTGAACTTTTACCGAAGCATTATAAAAACATCACAAACTGTGATGGGATGTGCAGGAATGAGACAGGAAGTTGAATCAAACAGAAATATTACATTAAAACTACATTTCACATATAAAGATGGCCGCCCATTCAAACCAATGAGAATCACTCTCCCAGTGCATGCACTGAAGAAGTTCTCTGGCTCTCAGGTTTACTTCCTGGTTATGTGGCCCACTGGATAAGCACAGTCAAGTCCCCCCCGCCGGCCCCGCCCACAGGTTCCCGCTCAGCCCATGGACTTTACACTGTGATCAAAAGTGATTTTCTCAGCTCACAGAGTATTACAAAAACAAAACCCCCACAGACTCAAAATTCAGAATAGAAAGAGTCATAATTGAGCTTGTCTGCAGTTCGAGGTGACCTGACAACAGTTTTACATGTTTCTTAACAGCAGCCTGTGGGGAAAACGCTTTTAGGGACACAGAGGAATTTTTCGCTGCAGTATTGTGAGTGGCCACTAAGACAGTTAGGAAGACAGGCAGAGCGACTCCGTCCTGTCTAGATTTTGTTATCTAGAACAGCTTTGGTAGATATTTAGCGAGCATCAGTGATGTCAGCGCTCACCCTGCAGCCACAAAGAAAGATACCCTAAAGTCAAGCTGAAGTCAAAAATGCACTTAAAACCCTTTTGAACCATATTCCTGCTCCATTTTCAGTCAAATTTAAAAATGTATCACAAAAAAATAACAAAAATGTATTATTTTGTATTTTTAAATTACAGTCTGCCACTTCCATCTATCATTTAAAACAAAATCACCTGGGTCCTGATGTCATCATTGACTCAGGCCATTATTGGTTGAATCTTTTTTTTTTAATTCAACCAATTATATCACACCAATCCACCTGTCAACATGAATGTAATGTCCGAGCAGAGCCAGCGTAGCACCCCCACACTGGACTCGGCAGGAATGGATTGAGCTAAAGGGCCAGGCCCACTAGCAAGCGGACATGCAGCTGCTCTTATGTGTCACATTAACCTGCAAATATTAAATCAACTAAAGCTGGCTTGGTGTTAAAATTTAGCAAAGCCCTAGTAACATTTGCCAAGGAGTAACAAAACTTGCCAACAACACTCCAATCAGATTCCTCCAACTTATGTCCCGCCCCTAAAGCCCGTTCATTGGTTGTTTAATTGTTTGAATTGCAAATACGTCACAATGTGGCAGCTGATGCTCTGGAAACAGGCAGTTCTTCAAAATGAGCTCCACATTTCACAGCTGCAACATTAAAGCGATGAACACAAGAACGCAACAATAATTATAATCCAGTCACATGATAAAGTGCCATCTCTCATGATGAGTTCTTTACTTTGGCTACATGAAGTCGATTCTGACTCTGTCTCTGCTCCTGAACACTGAGGAAACCAGTACAAAATGTTTGCAGTGTTTCTTTACAGAGGAACGTGTGGCTGCATCCTCTTCCTCACACAGATGAAGGTCTGCTGAGCCTGAATCAGCAAGATGAAATAGCACAGAACAGACTTCCATTACATGAAACCGTGAAGGTGACACGCCCACCTCCTCCTCTCCCTGCAGCACCAGGGTCCATTTCAGACATGTGACACCATGAACATACACAGGTGCAAATATAGGATTCATGTTGGGCACCAAATATAGTGAGCCACCCGTCGAATGTTACAGCCGCCGTGGGCACATTCCTCAGCCTGTTAAAGGCTTCTGCTGCAGCTGGAAAAGGTCACAAAGACCAAAAGAACGAGGGTCAACAGGACGAGTGACCTCTGCAGACTGACGCCGTCCACACGGCGTGTCTGTGCTGCTGCCAACAAAAGCTGATTTGCATGTCAGCTCATTAACGCAGTAACATTCAAATGCTCCGGCAGGCTGGACACAGGCCCTGAGCAGTGCAACATGTCCGTCCCCTGACAACAGCTCAACACGCTCACACAGTCAGTCGCTGTGTGCACAAGCAAATCAGCATCCAGCTAGAAACAGGACGACATCAAATAACCTGTGACAGTAAAGATAAAACTCAAAACAGGACGCCAATTTAAAAGGAACTTCATTTATCAGATGGGACCATACTCAGCGAATCGTTACACAACAACACGACAAGTGCAGGTTTTTAAAACATTTAGCAGCTTCCCACGTCCCACTGGCAGAAAATTCATGATAACCATGTCAGCATAAAGGTACAAAACGACCTCGTTCCAGCTCCTTTCACAATAATACCTCAAATGTTTACTTAATCAATAAATTAATCAAAAAAATCAATAAAAATAAAACTGTTTCAGCTCAAAACAGAGAAGAAACAGCATCTTTCTTTCCATTTGTGGTGCTCCAACTCTCTCTGTTGACAAGTTCAAAATGTTAAAAGAAGAAAACAGCTTTAAAAAAAAACTTAGAGAAACTGACGCTGCCTTCGACGTAACTCACGAGCTCACTAAACGTTTCTGGTTTCATTCACTGACGTCACGTCTTCTTCAAAACAACATGATGCTCGTTTTTAAATCATCATCATATTCGAAGTAAAACAGACGATGAAGAAGGGCACGCTTCAGGACGAGAAACAAGCTGTTGCCTCAGACTCTGTCTGGTCCAATCAGGACAGAGGCGGAGAAATGCATATTTACCCAAGCTCCACCCTCCTGACCAAATATGGTCACTTCTGACCCCAAGTAAGAACAAGATGGCCACAATGCCGACACAAGAGCCAATGTGTGATGATGTCACAGTCCCTTCATGGTAAAAACACTTTTGTACATTTTTCACTCGTTTGTCTTGTTATAGAAAAAAATCTGATTTTTAAAAATAATGATACGAGAGTGTAAAGGAAGAGTCGCAGAATATTTATGTCTGAAATACAAATGAGATGAACAGCTGATTAATTGATCAACTATTTTGTTGTCAATAACAGGACAGAGTGCAGCCGTGCCTGCAGCTCTGTGAGCTAAATGCTAACATCAATATGCTAACGTGTTTAGCTCACATAATGTTTATCATGTTCACCATCTTGGGTTGGCATGTTAGCATGCTAATATTCCAGAACCAAAAAATGTTTGATTCATATTTTTCTTTAACACTGAACACTGTGACGTCACACCGCACTGCAAATGTTTGAGATTATAAATCATCTAAACTATAGATAACTGGTTTCTGAAAAAGTAATCAAAAAACCTGAAACAAAATGAAACAACAAATTACATTTAAAGCGGATTTTGATGTCGACCCGCCTTTTTTGCACGTGCTCATATTCTGTTTCTGTCTTGATTCTATTTGATTCGGTTTAAATGAACTTCTTTGAAACGATTTTCTGGATGAATCGAGTTTTTCTTATCGTAACTTTTGTGTTGTAAAACCATTCAGCCAGTTTCCGTAACTTGATGTCAGTTTGTCATTACAACATATTTTCAGATGAGCACTTTAAAACGGAGCCGGAGGCGCTCACCTTGACGGGCGGAGCTGCAGGCTGTGTCCGCGCGGACTCTTCGGCCGCGGGTCGCACGTGTTGACCCAGAGCTCTGGACGGAGGGATGTCGTCTCCGTAGCCGACTTTGGGCTTCTTGCTCGCGGCTGCTGAGGAGGAGGAGGCGTCGGGCTTCTTGTTCAGGAAAGATGAGGCGAAATAAATCGCAACGACTGTGAAAAGGATCGCGGGGATGATGACGGCGGGGTCCAGATCCATGATGAAGGTTTGATGAACAAAAATTAGAGAGTGTGTTTCGTGCGCGTGTGTTGGGCAGGACGGAGCGTGTTTGTCAGGCTGCAGTCACACACACACTGAGCTGCGCTCTGCTCCTCAACACATTCTAACTGAACAGCTGACAACACACAGTGAGGGACATCACACTTCCGATCGTTCTTCACAGTAAAAGCCATTACAGGATGTGTTGCCGGTAAGATGTCAAAATAAAATGTTGAGTTACGTCTGTTTTTTGTTTGTTTTTATCTGACCGACAGAACAGTAAACAAAAAGCAGTAATCAGATGTAACTGAAACACAAGTACTTCTACTATAGCTGAGTATTTCCATTTTATGCATCTTTCTACTTCTACTCCACTACATCTCAGAGGCAAATATTCTACCTTGTGCTCCCCTACATTTGTCTAACAGTTACTAGTGACTAGTTACCTTACGTCTTAGTTTTTCATCCACTTCCTGTCCGGAGAAACCATGTCTGTGCAGCTGTGACAATACTGAATGTTTGTAATGAAGTAAAGAATGAACTTTTTTCTTTATGTGCAGAGAAAATTCTCTTTCTTCAGCTGAATAAAGGCCTTGTGTGTTCCTAATAAACTGATAAATAAGCTTAAGGTTCCAATCAGTTATGTTGTACATTATTTTTCTCACGTCTCATGTCTGTAAATAAAGTGGTAATTTGGTGTCAATTATTACAAAGCAAAACAGTGAAAAATGTAAATATTCACAGATTTCACCCTCGAAAATGTGAGGATTTTTTTTTCATCATTCAGCACAAGTAACTGAATACATTTGATCCTGGTCAACAAATCTGAACACATCACCATCAGACTGACGTGAAATCACCATCAGCAGAGTCATTGATAAAGAATGTTTAACATCACATTTCACTGTAGTTTAAATCAACAAAGGACTGATTTTACACACACACACACACACACACACACACACACACACTTCGAGTCATAGAAAAGATTTTATTGACCAACAAAATGAAATTAATCACATCAGATTTGTCTCTTCAGGCTCCTCAGATTCACTTTGACATTTTATCTGGAGACGAGATCCAGAATCATTGTCCATCCTGAAGCTCATCCCCGTTCAGACGACGTGGAGCAGAGACGGAGACGTCTGTGACAGAAGGCACCACGTGACCGAGCTCACAGATCCAACACAGTGCCTTTGAACGAGTTTAAGAACAGATAAAACACAACACAACCTCTCCTACACCCACTCACACCAGCTAACTGACTAACCCACCACGTTACTGCGTTAGAGGCACTTTAGTCTGAAGCAACAGATTTACATGAACTGCATGGATATACAGCAAATTATGTCATCTGCAAAACTTCACAGCTCTTATTAAAAGATTCCTTTTTTTAAACAAGCATACGAGCAGATTCGTCATTAACCGTTTGGAGAATCAGGAAATTATTTCAGTTGTTTCTTTCAGCAAAAACACTTAATATGTGACGACTCCAGCTTCTCTAAAGTGAACACTCTCTGCTTTTCTCTGTTTTAAATCTCAGTAAAGTGAATCTCTGAGTTTTGGATGACAGTAAAAAGTTTAAAGAGGACAAGATGACATCCTCAGATGTTTCATTTTGCTCGACTGACAGTCCAAACGCCACAAGATTCAGTTTACTAACGAGAAGAAGAAGCAACAGTCTCATTTAAGAAACTGGAAACTTTTTAAAAAAATCTTATTTGCTTTAAAATTCCTTTAAACAATTAATGGTGAATAAATCAGTTGCAGATCAGTTTTACGTCAGTTGACTATTTATCGACCAACATTTCAGCTTCACTCGGCACATTAATCAGAATAGAAATGTCGTCATTTGACTGCATGAAGAACTTCGGGAAACCAGTGACTCATTTCAGCTGCTGAAAACTCGGCTGAAACTGAACAAGATGCAGTACCTGAACAAATTCTAATGACAGCTTTTCCTTTCGCTTGAGAAACTGCAGCAGTGCATTCTGGGGAAGGTAGTGCCCTCTACTGTACAAAAACAATAAGACTCAACATCTCACACAGTTTGCAGCACATGGCATGAAGCAGCTAACACACACTCTGCTGAAGCAGTTTGTTCTGCTGCTTTAACATCAACACAGTCTCCTGTAGTTCACACAGTACAACAAAACTACAGCACACACACGTTTAAATGTTTGGCATGTGTGCTCACTTTTCATTACAGCTGCTGATTAAAGAGACACTTCCCATATCAGAATCAAGTTAAATCAGCAGGCAGCTCAAGGGGACAACACCACTAACGACTTGAGAGAAAAGGCAGCAGAGGATTTTTGATGCGGAAATATCGTTTGGTGTCTTTTCATGTGGACACAAAAGACTCAGGCCTCTAGTTTCATGTCACAATGTTTGTCTTCGAGGGGACGGAGGGCAGCAGAGGCCGAAAAATGGAGAATTAATACACTTCATCGCTGCAGAAAGTCTGAAATCACAGTTGACTCTTTGTCCTGACTGAAAGGTGTAGCTTATAACATGGAGAATGTTGCATTGTGGGATTGAGCAGCATGAAGCATTTACACTGCGCAGTGTAAATGCAGTGAACAGGGACTGATGCTTTACAAAGACATGATACAAATATTGATTTCAATAACTTGAATTTAGTTTCACATTAGTAACTAAGCTAATGCTAACAGAGCTTCTCTTCACATCAATAAAACTCACTGTCGAAATGAACTGACAAACAATCGTGAGAATAAAGTCAGTCAGAGGACAGACAACAGTGTGAAGCTCAGAGAGCTGGTGGGATAAATTAGCACAAGCATGTTAGCTGTTAGCCGTTAGCGTCTGCCTGCTACAGCAGTGTACACTGAGCCCTGTGAGCAGTAATCAGATACTCAGTGATGGTGTGTTCGGCCTTTCTGAACCACTTTGTTCCTTGAAACTAGAGGTCCAAGTGTTGAAGGGTCCAAGTTGAATTTTGTTGAAGTGTCTCGTCTGGATCACAAAACTCAAAAACCTTCACTTCTGCAGTGACCTTCCAAAGAGGAAGTGTGTTAAACTACAGGAGAACTGTTTGTGATCAGCGCCTCTGTTTGATAAACAAGGCGTGACTGTCCAAAATATTCCCATCACACTCACATCAGAAAGCAGCTCAGAGACTTTTAGAGAAGTTTTCCCCCTGGCCAGCCCGTCACTGGTTTCTGTTTCTCTTCACAGTTCCCTCCTCTTCCTCACTCTACGGAAACTTCAGGAACAAACATACGCATTGATTGGTGATGAAAGCACAGTGGTGGCAGGTCTCCAGCAGCCCCCCCCGGATCCTCCTCCTTTATCTACAACTCGCTTTCAGCGGCAGCCATCTTGGCTCTACAGACGGCCTTCACTCAGGGTTTCTGACATTTACCTAAACTTGACAATCAGCAGCTGTTCTGCGTTGGTGGGAGGAGTCTTCGCTGGAGGCTGGACGGAGGCTGGAGGTCACCGTGATGAGCTCCTCTCCTTGCTGGCGCAGTCGTCCTGGCTGCTCGTGTCTCCGTTGGTCGTTGTCCCGCAGGTGCGTCTCTTCTTTCTGCGATGTGACATGGCGTCTGTCTCCGAGCCCGACTCTGCCTGCAGGGAACAAAGTGTACACACACTCTGACTGATGTGTGTTACATGTTACATCAGTCACATGTTTACAGACACGTGACCTGACAGCGAGCTTTCATACACGCAGAAATTTTAACAGCTCATTCAGAGTCACACACACACACAGAGCAGGAAGACACTACATCAGGTGTGAGTGTGTTTCTCTTACTGAATGACTTCACACACCATAAACAATCTGTAAACCCAACACAGCACAGACAGGACCCTCAAAGCTCACTATTATTAGTACAGATGACATGGATACTGCCGCATGTCTGAGTGTGCGTATGTGTGTGTGTGTGTGTGTGTGTGTGTGTGTGTGTGTGTGTGTGTTCAGCCCATACATCAGAGTTGGAGTCAGACGAGCTGGAGGAGGACGATGAAGAGTCACTGGAGCTGTCGGATGCAATGCCAGTTGACTCCTGAAGGTCCACTTTGTCGGCCAGAGCAGCAAGATCCGGTCGCTCCTGCTTCAAAATCCTGAAACGAGCAGGAGGACGAAATCCATCACAGGTCCAACCACTGATCCAGTGTTGTCTGAAAATGACTATCAGTACGTTTACATAATGTTACAGAAAATTGATTTCTTGTGTTAGTCTGGCTAAAACTGGGCTCTTAAAACACATGTAAACATGTTAGTCCAACTGAAATCGTACTAAATCTAATTTCTCAAAGTTGAGCTAACACGCCCAGATAATACGACGGTTAGTCAAATTATTTCTGCATGTTCAGACCTCAATCACACTCTGACTGCCCTCAGCGTTCTGTGCATGGTCAGTTGTCCTCGTGACCTCTCTGATTCAGAACTCAAACAGCATAAATTTGTAGAAGAAAGCCAATATGAAAACAAAAATCCCATAAGCATTTTTTACCAAAGGTAAAGCGT
>JAQFJA010000020.1:12740989-12755845 GCA_029874485.1 Naso brachycentron
AATGTAACAATACCCAAAATCTGTCAACAATATCTTGTCTCATATATCAATCTATTGTCCAGCCCCTTCCTAAAATCAATTCTTCTTTGCCCCTCATAAACAGTACACAAGAAGTTGTGCTGTGCTGCCACTATCAACTACTATTTTTAAGAGCAGCAAAGAAGAACGGAGAGAGCAAAATGTCTATATTAGTAGACGTTGCAAGTTGTCGTTGCACAACTGTTTCATAGTGTTTTGTTTAAATCCATTTCCAAAATTATGATTATCAGGGTTGTACAGTGCGCCATATATTTTACACATGCTGTGAACTGATCTGTCTGTGCGATGAATGAATTCACTTTAGTTGTTCCTGTGTGACAGCCTGTGTGTGAGAGGAAAAACTTTTTTTCTTTCGATGCACCACGCTATTTGGCTTGGCAGCTGCAGTCTTTCGTATGGTTCCTCATATGCACAAAGTCCATACATTCTGCTCAAAGTCCCACAATTCTTAGCGAACAATTCTCTAAACCTCAGTGAGTGGAGGGAGCCAGCTGCTGGAGTTTCCTCTACTTTCATTTGGAGGAACAGCTGCTCCTCCCAAAAAGAAAGGCACAAAATATTTTATTTCTAAAATTTATTGTGCTTTCATTTTATTTCAGCAAAGCGTGAGAATCTGCTCTGCTTTTCTCTGTCCTGAGCGATGACACTGCTTCGCTCTCTTGTTGCTACTGACTGTGTGGCGTATTCATGCTTCACACACACAGCTTTGCACACACGTGGCTACATCAACACTAACGCTACTACGATTTTGTTTTAAAAGGCAAGTTTTTTGCTACAGGATGGCCGTAGATCTTTAGAAAATGAAAACAACATTGGTTGCCTGGATGTAAATGTAAAGAAGCGCAGACGGGTTGATTGACAGGAACGAGAGTTGAGGACAAAGTTGGTACGCACTGTAGTTAAGAAAAGGAAGTCTTGTAAAATATGACTGCTTTGGTGATTCCGGTCCAAATTTCCTGTAATCTTGTAGTCAGTCATCAAAACATATCATGTAGAAGGTAAAGTTGCCCCCCCTTGCCCACCGCCAGACACCCCCCTCCAGACTAATCACCAACCCCCCAACCCGACCAATAAAACTCAGAGAAACACTAAATGAATCTTATTTTCGGGTGTGAAAGAAAAAAACATTTATTGATAGGATCTGGATTTTGTGTGCCCTGTAGCAACATTCATGTCCTCGGCCAGTCACATACCTGTTTGTGTGATGAAATGCACTACTTGTGGTTATTTAAAGATGTCTAATAGTGCTACAAATTTTGGCCTGTGCTATAAAAAAAATAGACCTTCTGTAGTACCAGTGCTATGTACAAAAAAGTTAACGTTCAGCCCTGATTACACCTTACCTTTTAAACGGATTGTTATTTTTGCGCGCTGGTATTGGATCAGTACTCGGAATTGATTACTACGCAAATTCGGTTGTGGGAATCAATATCAGGAAGGACAAAATGATAATAGAACATTTCTGTGAGAAATAGACACAAATATGGGCATTTCAGTAACAGTTGGATCTTTAAAACGATGCAGCATTTTTGCATAATTCGTTATTTACACACACCAAACACTGCATATGATTCTATGCTGGCTAATTAGTACAACAATCCAAAACACACCAGCATTAAACAAGTTTAAACAACTGTAAACATTGTTAAAATCTCTGCACACTGTTTTCTGAATAAACAATAACTGTACAATACAGAATTGCTATCAACAGCCTTTCAGTTTCACTGACGAGATTTAAAAGACATAATCGGCGTCCCAACTTTTTTGAAATTGATGTCACACATGCCAATAATGTGATAACTTCTTTTTGTATAAAAATTACAATAAATACCTTAAGTTATATTACCTCTAATTGCTTACTAGGTTTCACTGTACATGTATTACTAATGCATGAGTTCAAATAATATGGACGTAAAGTGCAACTTGCCTGGTTGGCAGAAGCAGAGGAACGCTAGTTGATATCTGTCATTTGTCAGTTTTGGTATTTAGTGGCACATTTATTTAGATTTGGATCACAGATCGTCACTTTGAATCGTTGCTTTATGGTTTGCATTAACTCACATGAAAGATAGTGCACCAGTCCAAACTAGCCATACTACCAGCTGGTACTTCAGGCAGGTTCAGTACTGCCTGGTCCACGTGTGTCTCTGGCTGAGTTCTTCTCAAAACATGTAAACAAGCATCCCTCTGTTCCCCTCTCTGCAGCATGTGGGAACGTGTCGGGGGGTGCAGAGGATGAAGGTGAAGCTGACGCTGGCTGGATTGAAGGTGCAGCCATCCTGCTGTCTGTCGTGTGTGTCGTCTTGGTTACGGCGTTTAATGACTGGTCCAAAGAGAAGCAGTTCCGGGGTCTACAGAGTCGGATCGAGCAAGAACAGAAGTTCACCGTCGTGCGGAAAGGAAATGTAATTCAGATTCCTGTGGCTGACATGGTGGTGGGAGATTTGGCCCAGGTCAAGTATGGTAAGAAAAACACAGATCACAAATGCTTGTTGTATAAAAATGCAGCAAAATTGATTGATTGTTTGATTGATTTGTTTATTTAAGTGTCTTGTGCTTAATCGACAATCTCATAGAGAGCATTGCAGGGCCTTAACATCAACGTAAAACAAGCTTATTATTGTGTAGGATACAGTGTTCTCTGTCTTAATAGCCATGCATTTTCTGTAAATCTGCATTTTCTATAAATCTAGCTAACACATTCAGATAACCAAAGTAAATCAGGATTCTTCATTTGAACCTTTTCAAACAAATGCTTTCTTATAAGCTAGGGTTGGTCTCCAGTTTTACTGCTTCGGTCAGTGTACGGGCTTAAACCACTTAATTATATGCAAACCAGCTAAACCAACCTTTGTCGTTACGTGAGATCTTGGCAAAGTGAAAGCAAACATCAACAGCAGCACGTACTGACACCCAACGACCTGACGATGCACATGAATCTAACTCGTATTGCATTAACAACAAGCAACAAGGCAATGTGATTAACCTGATGTTTGATTAGGCTACAAACAAAAATGAATGACAGCCAGAACGTGCTGCTGTGTCCGTTAAACGAACCAGAGGTCTGTTAATGTGTTGCATAGCCACAGTTGAGACATTAGCTTAGCTAGTAGTATTATATAATTATCATTTCTGCACTGTGTCAACTGGGAAAGTTCTAGAATTGTTTAAAAAATTAACAACATCGTGTCTGTGTTTATTATTCCAGTGCACAATATTATCGGCCCGTTATCAGTATCAACTGATATTGGCTTTAAAATTAATTATCGGATATCGACCGGCAGTCGAAGCCATGTTCCACATGTTCCCTGTGAACAGACGTTATGTTTACTTACTTTATCACTTGTGAAACTGGACAAATTTGTCCTGGTTGTGTGTAGGGACGTCCCGATCACATTTTTTTGCCTCCGAGTCTGAGTCATTTGATTTTGAGTATCTGCCAATACCGAGTCCCGATCCGATACTTTGGCAATGCATTAATGCTGTTCCATCTAACCATCACATCCTTCACTTCCATCGTCAGATCAATCTGGATATCTTCCAGACATGAACAGGTCAAGGGAGAATGTTTGACATGTGCTATAATCTTCCTCGTGTTAACCAGTGTGTCTGTGACGCTGAGAGAGCAGACCCTCGTGCACGACAAGTTGAAGGGTGTGTGTGACACAACACATAGTCGGTACTCCCATATCATCCATGGCTTTCTGCATATTTCACGCATTGTCCCGCAAAATTACATGGACCTGTTGCTTCTCTGTTCCCCAACTGTTCAGCATCCTCTCGATCGCCTGTTTCACGCGCTCTGCCGTATGAGATCCGTGGAAGTGCTGAGCATGCAAGGTCGCACGTTGTAAATTAAAACTGGAGTCGACCCGCTGTGCAGTGAAGCTCAGCAGTGACATCGGGCAGACAGACGAACTCCATGTGTCTGTGGTAAACCCAAAAGAAGGCGCGTGTTTTAAACGGACCAGCAGGTGGTCACGTAGCTTGTTGTGAAGGGCCGGCAGAGCTGTGTCGGTAAGTGTCGAGAAGGCGACTCATACCGCGGCTCCACGTGCTCCAGGAGACGGTGAAATCCCACGTTAGCAACCACAGACAACAGCTGCTCATCCAACGCCATAAATTTGAGCTGTCTTGGCTGTGATCTGTTTGGCCTTTTCGCTGTCCTCGGGCAGTTTCTCTTTATTTTTCAAAGTCTCTGTCAGTGTCGGTTGGCTCGGTGTCTTTGCCTGAGTAGCTGCAGTGAACTCGGAGTTCTGTGCAGGGTGTTTGTTTTTCACATGGCGTATCATGTTGGTAGTGTTAAACACAGATTTGTCCTTTCCGCCACGTGAAACGCCCAGTTTGCACATTACAAGTGGCTGTTGCACTGCCTTCACTGTCCAATTTAAAACACTTCCAAGCTGCAGACATTTTCTCTGTCCCGAGGCTCCAGCTTCACGTTGGCTCTGCATAACTAGCGACCAGCTCACTGCTGCTGACGTTAACTGAGCGTTCGGCCGACTCCCCGCCTGCTGTGAACTGTGTGATGTTTATGCAAAATGTCACATTTTTAAAAATCCGATCATTTCTACCCGATCCCCATCAGTTGAAAATCACGTGATCGACCCCGATTTCCGATCACGTGATCGGATCGGGACATCACTACTTATAAGTAACACAACAAAGGTGCTAGTTCAAATCCCTACGCCGATCAATCACTACCACTGCCCACACCCACACAAACAGCAGCTAACATTCAGTTGTTCTTATACTCTTAAAGTGGAAAATTACACTAAAAAGCAGTTAATGGTAAGCACAGTAAGAATGACCTCAGTGGAGCTGCCGCTTGAACAACAAGACAGAAAACGGTTGTGAGGGGAAACGTCCAGGTGTGAACGTAAAATCAGGGTGCTGGACTGTATCCATGTTAGCATGCATGCTCAGCAAACCTTCCCGGGTTAAAAACCGGCTCTAAAGCGCCCTGAGCTCCTGCCTCACGCCTACATAAGGGCAGCACTGAGAATATAAGGCCATCAGCTTTTCATCATAATTAATTGTTAGGTTTATAGCAACTGCCTGATTAACTTGGATGGACATAGGCAGAAAATGTAGGGCAGCAGGCAGTGTGTCTTTTTACAATCCCACTGCTACACATTTAATGATAATTATTTTCATTTCATTTTCCAATGTAGGGGGCTGAAAATTCTATTAGTGTCTAAACAGTAGCGTTTAAAACTAACAACCTAGGTAATCAGCATCTCTGGGTGATTTCAACAATAGGAAGCAATGTTAGAAAGTGTATTAATTGCATAAACCGCCATTACAAATATTATTTTGATGAATTATTGAACAGCCATACTCTGAAAAAAAGAATTAAGACTGCAGACTCTGTGTTGGATTGGGAGCAATTTGCAGAATTTGATGCAAACAACATTACATTAAAACATTATGAGCACCTGAGACATAAAGAACAGTTTTGTTTTCTGACTTATTTTGTTAAAGATCAATAATGTTTTGACATGTTTACTGACCACTGCACCTTGACAGGTTGTGTTGATGTAAAAAAATCAATATGCTTTACATTAGTGTAAATACTTCTCACTCAAGTGGCTCAGAGTGACGTGTTCGCTGTGCATTCTGGGTCTTAACCAGATTTTTTTTTAAATTTTTTTAAAAGAATCAATCCTACTTTGAGTTTTGCATTTTTTCTTATCAAAACAGGAAATGGTCCCCCAATGGGCTGATGGAGAGCAGGACTGAGACTGAATGTAGCTGGTTCACCTCTTTGTGTGCTGGGGAAAGTTTTGGCACTGCACATGTGCAGCTGAAATCATGGCTGAAAAATAACCAATTGTGTGATCATTAACTATGATACACCTCACACAGTATCTGATTTTTCTTTTATTTGTACAATGTAACAGCATGCATCTATAATGCATCTTAACACGTTATGAACACACAATGTGGTGTAGCTGGTTATGACTACGGTTATACAGCATGACGGGCGCATTGTAACGCATTCTTAGCGTGTTCATAATGCATGCTGTAAGTAATGTGTTACCAGATGCACCTTCAGCCTTGTATGATGTTCTGTCTTTATGTTTGTAATCCTGTTTAAACGGTAACTCTTGATGCACCGTGCCTGCACAGGGACTTGGCTATCTAGCTCACTCTGGGACAGTCAATGACTGTCTGTTGTCCCTGCTAAATAAATAAATAAACAAATATGTAAATAAATAAATATGATGCTGCCTGACATCTGCACTTCCTGAGGCCTTTGACGAGCAACTGAAGCAAAGTCTCCCGGTCACACTTCCCAGCGATCAATCAGCCATTTGTGTGGATGTTTCCAGGTGTCGCTGTGCGTACCTGCACTGATGAACAGCAGCTTGTGGGTGACAAAGAAGAAGCAGAAACACAGGAGCAGCACAGAAAACACGAACACCAAAGCTGACGTTCCACTTAATCAAGTCTATTACGAGAGCCTGAAAGCAAACTTTTCTCATCACAAGAGTGAGCTGCTTGCCTGCTTTGACTTCAGCACACTGTGGAGCAGGAGATGTCATGTGAGGACATCTGACCAGCCACCTTTCTCCCTCACAGGTCAGACAGGTCACAACAACTTCCAGGAAACAGAGAGGGGAGTTAATTCACACCACTTGACCCTTGCCCTGCAGTCCCCCCGAGCCTCATTATATGCTCTGACTTAATGCTTAACTATGTATGTCTGAGTGTGTGTGTGTGTGTGTGTGTGTGTGTGTGTGTGTCCTTTACAACTTTTAAAATTAATCTCTGTCACAGTCTGGTTTACTTTATGCAGAACAACCACATGCTCGAGCTAACACCCAAATAGCAAAACAGTAACTTGTCCATGAAGTCACTCTGCTGTCTTATAATCAATGCAAACAACTATTTGGATCAATAGCAACAGAAGCTTGTTATGTCAGCATCAATCACGACCTCATCATATTCAGTTTCCTGGTTTAGGGGGGTTAAAGGTGGCCTGTTAGCAAGTAGCGAGCTAAAGCTAGGGCTAACCCTGGCACAAGTGGAACTCTCACCCTTTACGTTTTTAATTCACATGTATTAAATTCCAGTCTCGCGTCATTGTTAGTCTGAGGACGGTTACGGCTGAAAATGCCGTAAAACTCGGGGTAACGTTAGACGGGCAGCAGAATGTGGCTGTAATGGAACTGTTAGCCTCCCCTGAGCACGACCACAGCTCAAACTTCAGAAACGAAATCTTATTTACACACATAAATTATACATGAATTAATCTCACATGAAAGTCTAGCCGCGTCGATGTCTCGCCGGAAAATGCCTCGACAAAGACAGAGTCCGTCTCCAGCGGGGCAGCGGGGCAGTCAGGCTGGGCAGAGAGCTCTCGGTGCCCCGCCGTGTGCCAGCCTCGATGCCCGGTAGGATTTGGGAGTCCTCGGCTGGCCCGGGCCGGTGTGTGCGTGCGTTCAGCGGAGGGAGGGAGCGGGCTGCAGGCGGAAGAGGGACAAAAAGAGAGCTCGTCTTTATTATGTGTCCCAACAACGGTTTGTACTCTCCGCGGCAGCACACACATGTGTTGTCCCAGGCAGCGGTGACACGAAATCGGCCACAAAAATAGTCGAGGGGATGAAATATTCAGCACTTCGGCGCTCGTCTCCCGTCTTTCCGTGCCAGCGCGGTTTGATGTCCGTTTACACCGACTTTCCTCCTCCTCCTCCGGCTTAATGGCAGCTACCGATACGGGACAGGCGTGCGTTGTTCCCCTCCAAAATGTCGCTTATGATATATCACAGCGAATAAATTATTTATCAAAGGCTGAATCTTTCTGTGTTAATGTAATTTTTTACCAGAGAGAAGAAAGTGCTTCAGCTACAGCGGAGGGCGACGCTGGCACTCCATCTTTAGCCGACATCAACAGGTCATCCCGGGACACAAATGCGCTGCAACTGTGGGCGAGACAGACGATGGATCCGGCATGGCGAGAGGAGAGGGGAGAGGAGGGGGAGGAAAGTAGGGGGCTGGCTGTAAAATTTTAACCCGTTTACCGACAGGACACACTGATGTCGGGCGAATCAACGACTGCCTTTAATTTTCAAATGTAGCGTGTTTTTTTGTTTGTTTTTTTTGGGGGGGGGTCCCTTTTAAAACACAAAGTACTTTTGGGGAAAGTTCAGGAATGCGGGAGAAAGAGGAGCGGAGGACTCATCACTCACCGAGGAATGGGGGGGGCGGCCCGCGGCGACGAGTGTGTGAAGTCGGTGAAGTGGTTAAAGTTTGGTCTGGCCCCACGAGCCCATCCCCCATAACAGCCACCACAACTTTACCACCTTATCCCCAAAAAACAAGCAGCTTCACCCCCACTTCAGCACACCGCCGCAGAGCACCGCTCACCCTCCGTCCACATTCACCCACCTATATCCACCGAGGCACCCCCTCCAAAACACACACACACACACACACACACACACAGGCAGATAGGCTACAGCTTCGGCACACCGACCCGTCTCGCCGGTCGTATCCGAACCGCTGTCCTCGGTGACCCGCCGTGCTCAGCTCACCTCTCGGCTTTTCCGCTGCAAAGTGTTTAAATGGAGGAGCGGCGCGGAATGAGCGCTGTGGTGTCTCCCTCCGCCTCGCTACAGGCAGCCATTCATTGTGACTGTATGCTGTAAAAAAAACAGCAGCCCGAGCACGCACACAATACATGCATACACGTACATACTTGCACGTGCGCGCGCGGAGGGCACGCACGCACATACACACACAGGCGAGGAGATGAGCGCAGAGCTATCGAGGAGGAGGACGCAGGAGAGAAGAGAGCGCGGAATTTTTTAACTCTCCCAGGGACTGCAGACAGATCACAGAGCTACCGATCAGACAGACAGATACACAGACAGGCAGACACACAGGTAGACAGGTAGACACACAGACAGACAGGCAGACACACAGACAGACACACACACAGGTAGACAGGTAGACACACAGACAGACAGATGGACACACAGGTAGACAGGTAGACACACAGACAGACAGGTAGACACACTGACAGACACACAGATAGACACAGACACACAGACAGATAGACACACAGACAGACAGGTAGACAGACAGACAGACACACACACAGACAGACAGGTAGACAGACAGACACACAGACAGACAGACATACACACACACAGACAGATACACAGATAGACAGACAGATGGACACACAGGTAGACAGGCAGACACACAGGTAGACAGGTAGACACACTGACAGACACACTGACAGACACACAGACAGACAGGTAGACAGACAGACACACAGACAGACAGGTAGACAGACACACAGACAGACAGGTAGACAGACAGACACACAGATAGACAGATAGACACACAGACAGACAGATAGACACACAGACAGGTAGACAGACAGACAGGTAGACAGACAGACAGACACACAGACAGACAGGTAGACAGACAGGTAGACAGACACACAGACAGACTGACAGACAGGTAGTTAGACACACACACACACATTGCACTCTGTGTCTAATAACAGCATTAAGAAAACCCTGGTAGGTTACATTAGGACTGGGCAGTGGACTGCTTGGCTAGAAGTTTTCTAGGTGAGCTTTTCCCAGAATTAAGAATAATTACAGATTATTTATTTATTTGTTTGTTTATTTTTACATTTAAACAATGCAACAATGCACGTATCTGATAACAGGCCTACAGCCAGACCACATAAAGCTTTGGCAGTGTAATAATTTAGAGCAAATTAAAAGGTGTGTTTATGACAACACTGCTTACTAAATCCTTACCTTTGTCAATAAAGCCCTCCTGACGTCATTTAAATTACAGGCTCACCTCCACCTTTAATTGTGTTTTCCTGGCTTTAAATAACTTGGCACAGGCACAATCATTTGGATGAGGCAGAAAACTTCAGTGCATGTGTGAGGCCTAACATTGCGATTTCTGGTTTTGATAAAGAAAATGTTTGTTTTTATTCCATTTATGTTCTTTCCTTCTTAGAGACCTGATCCACATTGTTTTGTTTGTTTGAAATGTAATCAAGCTTTGATGCTAGAAATTACATCTTTGTCGCTAAAAGTAACGTGTAATGAAACAAAGCAGGCCCGATAAACTAGGAGTAATGAGATTACATTTGAGGGAGTAACGGATCGTACGTCTGAGCCCTGCACGCGCCGCTGCAGGCAGGTCCACCGGCAGCGTCCCCAGCCGACCCGACCGTCTGGGCCCCACCCACAAGTCCACCCACTCACTACTCACCGGAGTGTCTTCTCCCTTGGGTGGTGGCGGAACCGACTCGCTCCTGACCGACACCGTGCAGGGGACCGCCGGTTCGATCCCGCTGTCCTAACGTGTGTGATAGTGCGTGTAGACTCCGGGCAGGTGAGCCCTCCGGGGCCTCGAGGCGCTGCGCACAGTGAATACTAAACAGGATGAGACTGCATCCAGGCTGAGCGCTGCGCTCCCCGCTCCCTCTCCCTGTCATGCCAAATACTATTAACTCTATAATTCTCCTGTGTCAGACGTATAGCGCCACGCTCTCTGGGCATTTATTGTCACAGCGCCCCCATCCAGATGTTCAGGCTCGCGCTCACACACTGGAGGCAAACTGTCCGCCCGTACGCACTCATCACCGAGCCGCCTGACGGTGCGGCGGAGCAGAGCACAGTCCGCGGTGAAGGTGGAAGATGTGACGGCAGGAGCGAAACGCACCAATGTTTTCCATGTAAATGAAGAATCCTGATCGTGTAAAAGTGGCGATACCAGCGAGCAGGGCGGCAGCCAGGACTGTAGAAATCCCACCTATCGGGACACACACACACACACACTATACATATATATATATGTGTGTGTATGTATAAAAACATGCATTCTACACTACCACTGCGTCCAACATGCTGCCTCAGGGCTAAATTTGGATTCTTTTGCTGCAGGCCTAAACTGGTCATTCAAACACACAGAACCTGAAATAATGCAATCAGTTTTAAAGCTTATTATTATTATTATTATTATTATTATTATTATTGTAAAAGTAGGCCAACAGAAATGTAGAAGTATTTATTTATTTATGCATTTTTAACCAGCACAATGTTCAGAGACTGAAGTCAGGATTGAGAGCTCTGTCCTGATCTTTAGTGGATAGTTTCCACGCAAAGGTTCACGCAGTGTGTCCTTTGAAAGCAGCTGTACTCGGAGTTTCTGGCCCCTGTTGTGAGTTTTCCTGAGTTAGACTGAGGAGAAGCTGCAGCATGTCGGCGAACTTTGAGTCTGACTGCATCACAGCATGTGGCGACGCTTGCGGGGTGATGCGTGTGAGGGACGTGACCAGCCGGCGCGCGCTGTCAGCCCGCAGGCTCCTGCTCCTCTGAATCCTCGGCTCACACATTTACAACAAAATGGAGCTCATTTCTGAGGACAAAGCAAAGAACACAAACCGACCAGCCAATCGGAATAACAAGACGATACCACCAGTCTTTGAAATGTTTATTTTGGTCCACGGCTCTTTGCATGAATGGAACAGTAAAATGTCACCTGAAGAGTCACGTGAAAACGACCTGGACTCACTTCACTGTCTGCGTCAGCAGCTCGCCGACCTGCACTGACCCAGCGGTTCACATCTCGTCACGTCACAGCTTAGTTTGGGATATTTTGGGTAATCCACGCGCTATGTTTGGCCTCTTCATCAGGACGCATCGCCAGTTTGAGGCCCGGTGAGATTAAATTAGATTACGCCTGACAGCGGCGGACTGATGTGTGCTGCGGAGGAAAGTAGGCCAGTGTGTGCAGCGGCTCACGGATCGACCCTCTCCCTGTCCTTACATCACACCGCTTCCCTGCCGTTACTCGGCTCTGCCGGAGGGGCGGCTGCGCGTTCGCTTCTCTGTATGGACCGTGCGGCTTTCCGTAGAGACGCTGCGAACATGGCTGCCTCCATGCGCTAACGTGAGAGTGAACGTCCCACCGAGTTTAAACTACAGCAGTGAGGCGGCAGTAACGGCACGGCCGCCTGCGTGACCTCAGCACTGAACGCTGACGAAGGAGCGGCTCGCCGGAGGGTTTCCGCAGGTGAGAACAAGGTTCACCGCCTTCAGCTCAGCCGGCGAACCGAACAGGAACTTCGAGTTAGTGCCGTAACATCGCATCAGGCTGTTTCTCGTGTGACGTTTGCCTTCATGTCACCGGTTGGTTCAGACATAAAACGTTTTTACTTGGATGCAGCCGTGAACACGAGCTGACGCTGGACGTGACTTGATGAATCTGACGTCATCCCTGGCGTGACTTCGCTGCAAAAATGAAGACCATCAATAAAACGGAATTTTCAATTTTCACCGAACAAACTCAGTTGTGTTCATCATTTCGGTGATCCTGTGGGCAGAATGACGTCACTAAGCGTGCAGTCCTGCTGCTCTCCTGGACGCGACGTGAACGTGTGTGGAGTCTCGTGTGGGTGGAGACAGAATAGTTGAAGACCCCACTTTGAGATCTGCAAAGTTTAGATGCGCGCTTTTTCTAACAGTTACAGTAAAGCTCAGGATCCAAAGACGTGTTCAAGGCTCTGTGACCGTCACCGGTCGAGTAAAGACGAGAGGAACGACAGAAAATGGGTCAATAACGTTCTGATGGAGAACCAAACAACAACTGTCCACCCGCCTCTGAAATGGCTTCTGTTGATTCTTCACTAGATCTGTACACCACTGAAGGCATTTCAGTGTTTCTCTCACAGTTTGCAGTGCGTAATCGTGTTATTTGTCTTTTTTTCTAGAGTGTGTGTCTTTATGCCGGTGAGGACAGCTCGCCTTCTCCCCCTCATCGTCTCCCATCATCTCCATCCTCCCTACATCCGTTTTGCCCGTCAGACGCCTCCGTGGAGTTCAGCTGCTGCCTGCAGACGACTGAAATCAATGGAGTCACTACAAACTGCTCAGGATCCTAAAGTTCCCACCACTGACCCTCCTCCCACAGCAGCTGCGTCCTCAGCAGAGGGTTTGAGTCCGGCACCCACCGACACGGCCGCTGCGGGACTGTTACCTGGGGAGACTGTGGTCAAGGAGGGCAAGGCGGCCATCTTGTTTCCCAGTGCTAATGAGGTGTTTTACAACCCAGTCCAGGAGTTTAACAGAGATTTGACGTAAGCATAAAACACTGGCTTCTTCGGCCTTTTACCTGGAGACACTTTGTCCCACAGATACGAGTCTCCTCAGACTTATTGAGTATGAAGTGATTCAGTACTGTGAAGAAATCTTTGAGGTCATTAATCTGACAATTTTCACTGCAGGAACAAAAGTAAATCATTGGGACGTCAGCAATATGCGCTCTGAGAACATGACAGGTTGCTAAACTAGGCCGGTAATACCTCTGCCAAACGTGTCCACAATAACAGTGTTATTTTAAAGGGACACGCCAACTTTTTTTTTCTTTCTGTTATTTGCCTCCCTCCTGAGTTTCAGACAAGAACATAGATCCCGTTATTTGGACTGTGTGTGCAGTAACAAGGGAGAGAGTCTAGAAATATCATAACGTGGTAAATAAACAAGTCACAACAAGCACACAGGACCGTTTAAAGTTGTTGGAAAGTTTATCCGATGACTTTAGGTGGAGGCAGGCTAGCACTTCCCATTGACTACCAGTGTTTGAGCTAAGCTAATAAGTTGGCGTGTCCCTTCAAAGCAGAGCCAGCTAATACTAAAGGGCATCTCAGTGATGATGATAAGGGAGGAGCAAACACTGCAATTTGATTTCCCTTTGAAGATGTTTCCTGCCTGTCAGGACTTTAAAGTGCTGCCTGCTCTCTAACCTTTCGGTTGTCAGCTAAATGTGAGACTGGCTGGAGAAAACTTCGGCCTCTGTCATCTTACTGCTCCTGTTTCCTACCTCATCCAACTTCTTCTAGCAAAATATCAGCTGTGACTTTGTTATAAGTGACTGACAAATATGAACCAGCTTTGAATAAATGAAAGATCATCCTTTACTGAAGGGGATATGTTTTTGTTAGTGGCGAGTTAGAAGCTAACACACCTGTTTTTGCTCTGCCCGTGATGATGAACATGCCCGAGATCCACATGTTGTCCTGCTGTGTTCCCACAGGGGGTTGGCTCAGACCAGGTTTTTGGTGAGATTCTGCGGAAGATGGGCGTAGCTGACGGCGAGGGCATCTCTTTCAAGCATTTCTGGAACCTCGTCCAGTCATTAGCCAGTACGCAGCACGGCCTCCTTGGTGGCCAGAAGGGCTCCTCATGCAGCTGCATCCTCCTGTGAAGAGGCGTCTGTCAGCATCACACTTCAGTGAGCTCTGACATCCCCCTGAAATTTAACTTAACAGAGCAACAAAGTGCACGCTCTTCACGAGATGTTGAACAGAAGTGTTGTCTACACACAGCAGGCTTTTCTCAACATTTAAGACTAAAACTTTACAGTTTCTAAATGCAGTGATCTCTATCTGATACATTCCCTCGTCACACATCTGCCAGTATACTGATTAGCGTCCGCTGCATCAGTTCTAGTTCAAAATCAGGCGGCTTTGCTTTTAAAATCTCACATTGTCCAAATCTTCACTTTGCTTTATTTTTTAAATGTTTTAAGACTTAAAAAATAATCTATCTTACAATAAAATAATCTAATCATACATGAATTCAGTAATGTGCATTATATTATTTCATTCATCATACAGCACATGTCAATATTCTTGTTAGTTTGGTCGTGTTTTTAGCAGTAGTAGGTTAGCTGTCTGTCTCTGGTCATAGTTACAGTTAAAAGACACACCCTGATTTAGTTCTGTTGTTTCCTCCCAGCAGGTCAAATATAAAAGTGATCTGTAGTAAAGCT
>JAQFJA010000020.1:12785916-12797357 GCA_029874485.1 Naso brachycentron
ATTTTAACGTCTTCTCTGATAAGCTGAGCGAGAGGTTCTATACTGATTGCAAATAATAAGGGAGATAATGCACATCCCTGCCTGCATCCACGTTGTAATGTGAAAGTTTTCGATATATATCCATTTACTTTAACCGAAGTGAGTGGACTTGAACATAGCGTTCGTATCCATTTTAAGAAATTGGGACCGAATTTAAATTTTCTTAGTGTTTGAAGTAAGAATGGCCAAGACACCCGGTCGAATGCCTTGTAAGCATCCAGCGATAATATTGTTTCCTGTTCCCTGCCTTGTGAGTATGTTATTAAGTTTAGCAGCCTTCGAATATTGTCGCCATAGTACCTCCCATTAATAAATCCAGTTTGATCCGGATGTATGATATGTGTACTGATCTTACTCACCCGCCTAGCCAGGATAGTAGTTAAAATTCGGAGATCCCCATTCAGTAACGATATGGGTCGACATGATTGACATTCTGAAGGATTTTTGCCCTCCTTATGTATCACCACTATCAATGCGTCATTCCAGGAGGGAGCCATAGTACCAGATTCTAAAGCATGATGGTAGGCCTTTAATAATAAGGGAGATATCACATCTTTGAAGGTCTTGTAAAACTCGTTAACAAAGCCATCAGGGCCTGGGCTCTTATTACTCTTCAGTTTTGAAATTATTTCTTGTATCTCTCTTTCTTTTATGGGTTCATCCAGTTCTTTTATCATTGAGTCTGATAATTCGGTTAATTTAATGTCTGCCAGGTAGTTTACTATTTGTTCATCATCAGAGCAGGTGTCTGTGTTTTGGTAAAGGGTTTTATAAAATTCTGCAAATGATTCCCCAATTTCGTCCGGCTTCGTGGGAAATGTAGATTGGCCCTTTAATTTTTGAACGATGTTTGACGATTGTTGTTTCCTTAGGCAAAATGCCAACAGTCTGCTAGCCCTGTTACCGTGTTCGGAGTATTTTTGTTTTGCGAATCTTAAGTTACCCTCTACTTTATTGGATAGCAGGCTGTTGAGGTCCCTTCGTGCTCTTTTAAGAGGGTTTAACAGATCATTAGATGGTGACTTTTTATGTTTTTGTTCCAGTTGTTTAATTGTGTCTTCCAGTTCCCTTTGTCTAGCTTCCTTATCCTTTTTTTTGGCACTCAAGTATGTTATAATACGCCCTCTTAGGTAAGCCTTGGCACAGTCCCACAGGATGAGTGGCGATGTTTCAGGGGTGGAATTTGTGTTTAGGAAAAAATTCAATTCTGTCCTAACAAAAGCAGTAAATTTTTCATCATTCAGGAGGGAGGTGTTGAACCTCCATTGTTTGTTCATAGGTCTATGGCCAAGATCCCATGTCATCAGCAAGGGAGCATGATCTGAAAGTGTGATTGGGAGTATTTCTATATTGGTTATTCTATGAATCTCAGATTTTGGGGTGAAGAAGTAGTCAATTCTGGAGTAGGATAAATGCCTGGATGAATAATATGTAAAATCTCTCTTATTTGGAAGCTTATGTCTCCATACGTCTATAAGGCCTGATTCTACGGATTGCCCCTTTAACATCTTGCTCATCCTTGATAGTGGAGCCATGGGAGCAGGTTGCCTGTCTAGGGTCTGTGACATGACACAATTGAAGTCTCCCCCCAGTAACAGTATTCCTCTGCTGTGTTGTAGCATGAAATTGAAAATAGTTTTAATAAAGGCAGGGTCATCTTCGTTTGGAGCATATACGTTCATTAACGATATGTCTACTCCATCAATGATCCCGTTAACTAGGATATATCTACCTTCAGTGTCTGTATGGGAGCTGTAGCTGCAAAGTTTATTGCTCCATGTACCAGTATGGCGACACCTCTTTTCCTTGCTGACTTGTGTGATGAGTAAAAAACCTCGTCTGCCCAGGATCTTTTTAACTTTTCATGCTCTATATCTGGGAGGTGGGTCTCTTGTAGAAAGGCAATTTGACTTCCAGTTTGTCTCAACTGGTTAAGGATCTTTTTCCTTTTTATAGGATTGTGAAGCCCTCTGACATTTTAACTTATTATTTTAAGTGAGTCCATTATTTATAATATGAGTTTGAAATATGGTATGGATACACATGATGTGGGATGAAGGTGGGAAAGAAGAAAGGGGGGGGGGAGTTATAACGTCTGAATACACATATTCTTTTGCAATAACCGTACCCCGGGGAAACATGGGGCTTGAAATGCTCAAACCGAGCAAGTTAACAGTCACAGGAACATCAACAAACCAGATTTTAGGGGTAGGAATTTCCGGGACTACCCTAGTGGTGACCGGGCCTAAGCTGCTGGGGTCAGGAAGCAGCTGGGTGAGCGAAACATGCTCACCTTCACTCGGTTCTGCTATTTCTGCTTAGTTATACAGTTTTTGAGCGGGGCTCCGGTAGAGCTCTCTGTACATAATATGGCGTGTGCTTTACAAGTAGCCATTACCATATCTCACTTCTAAGTGTTAAAGAAAGACAACAAAAACAAGCAAGCAAACAGACCAGGGAGAAAAAACAAACAGACAAACAAAAACCCTATGACAGTATTGTTTTGTCTTAAAAGGAGAGAGAGGGGGGTATGATTTTTAATGTAAGGATGAATGATAAGTGACTAAAATTACTTCTGAGATGTGGGGAAAAAAAAAATTAATTAATTAATTAAACAAAAAAAATAATAAAATAAGGATGTGTGGAGAATTAAAAAAATTTTGAAGAGAGAAAAAATATTAATAATAAATTTTTTTTTTTAATTTTAAAAAAGGGCAAATAAGAAAAGAGGGAGGGATATAACTTTACTGTGGAGCTATAAAATAAAATTGCTCCCTCTAAGTTGTTTTAATTAAACCTTCAGTCTCAGTAGGTCACATAATAAATAAATAAAGGGCAATGAAAAGAGAGTGACCTGGGCACCTTGTATTAGTGAATAATGGACTAATTAAATGAATAACTCACCTCTGCAATATTGCTTCCCCTGAACCATCTATCAAAATAGGTCAGAGCACAGCGCAACACTCGAGCCTGCATTCATGGAAATCAAACTGTAAATTAACTAAATAGTATCACTCCCAAAATGTTGACCAGCTATAGGTTATTATTGATTGTCACCCATTCAGAATAGAGAGAGGAATATGTTATGTCGCTGTACTCAATACTGTGTTTGCTTAATGTTACTGAGTCCTTTCGTTTCAGTTTGGAGTAAATAATGAGTGTTTAACACTTATTAACTGTCTCGGCAGAAGTCGGCTCTTCTTTCATTTTGATGGGGTCATTACCTCTCCTCTGCAGTCGGGACGATATTCCTGTTCACATAGTCCATGGCTTTAGCAGGGTCCACAAACTCCTGATCCTCGCCCCTGTACGTGATACGGAGTCTTGCAGGAAAAAGGAGTCCATAATGAACTCGCTGACGTCCTCGAAGTATCTTTTTCACATCGTTAAATGCTGCGCGGGCTTTTGCCACCCTGGTTGTGTAGTCTGGGTAGATAGCCACAGGTTGTCCGTCATAGCTGAGTGGAGCTCGCTCCCTGGCACCTTTTAAAATGTCCATGCACTCTTGGTAATAATGCATTTTGGCTATTATTACCCGTGGTCTTCCTCCCGGTCTCCTTGGAGTGGTGTGACCGATCCACTTGGGGAGCTTTATCCATTTGCAGTATTTCTTTGAGTAGCTTAGAGACAGCTGTGGTGGAGCTGGAGCCTGGCTTCTCATCCACTCCTGTGATCTGGATGTTGCCCCTTCTCATCCGTCCTTCCAAGTCTTCACATTTTTCTTTCAGATCCTCCATCTGGTTTTTAAATTCGGTCTCTGTCTGTTTTAACTCCACCATCTCGTCCGACCACGTAGATAAGCCCCCCTCTACGTCCTTTATACTGGCTTTCATTGAATCCATTTTGGATTGTATGGCTGCTGTGTTGTTAGCTAGCTCCCCTCTCATAGCCTGTAGCTCACTCTTCAGATGGTTGAAATCTTGGGACAGTACGTTTTTCATTTCTTCTCTAATGATGGAACGAATGTCTGTCCGCAGGGAGGAGAGGATGTCGGCTGTCAGGGTTTTAGTCTCCATTGTTGCGTGTTGTGCTTGTCCGGGGCTCTTTACAGTACTTTTTCCCGGTAGGCCTGTTGCCGGAGGGTCCGTCGTACTTGAACCTCCGTAGTCTGTTTGCCATCTACGTGAATTTTCTACACGTTAGTTTTTCCTTGAGGCTTTAACATTTCGTGTCGGGAGTTCAATCTCCGTATTGTACTTATGAGCACTTAATATATATTAAATATCTATACGGATCTACCGGAGCTCCAAGAAGTGCGGCTTACACCATGCTTGGCTCGCTAGCGCCCCCCCTGTTCAGCATGTTTTGACCTGCTTTCTGTTTTATCGGGCAATGTTTGACAAAACTCAGTGTAGTTAACCTGGTAATAAAAGACACAACCAGAGTGGTTCAGTTTGACTCAGCTGCTGGTCAGTCACTGAGCTCAGGGTCCAGCACAAAATCCCCCATAAAACTTTTTCTTCATATTTGATTCACAGCGAGAATGTTGTGTGTTCCCTGAAATGTGGAACCGTTCCATTAAGATGAACTACCTGAGCAAACATAGAGGCGTGTTCGCGGGCGTGGCCAAAAGGGTCGATGTGCCAGGCGACACGGGGGCGCCCGCAAGGCCCAAATGTGTCATTGAGGAACCGCAGGCCCATGGTCATCTGGTCGATGACGGCACTGTAGTGGGTGGTGGCCTCGTCACTCATACACCAGCCACCATTCACAAACTCCAGACGACCTAAAGGAGGAAGGAGGAAGTGTTCAAACTGGCTGTGGACTGAAACCCTCCAGGTGTAAATGTGCCGTGTTGGTTCATGTACCTTCATTAACCAGCTGTCTGACTGTCTGCTGCATGCTGGAGCTCTGCTGCCTCCACCAGCGGTAGAAGAAGGCCGTCTCCACATAGATAAACCTCCTGTCCGGATTCTTCAACAGCTGATCCACCACCGAGTCCAGGATGTACTGCACCCCCGCATGCTGGATGTCGTTACGAGCTTCACACATACGAAAACACACAAAAACACAAAATCACAACTTCTCAAAGCTGTAAGCGTTTAGTTTCTGTTGGAAACATAAATAACTGTCAAACTACTGTGTCACATGTTTGCAAATATATTTAAATTTACTCCACATATTTGTGACCCTCCAGGTGCTCTAATAGTAACAATAAAAAGGAAAGAAACTCTGAATAATCTTTAACCATGAAAATGACACAACACAGCACTGCGGTTGCACTGTGCGGTCATACTGCAGGACATCTCCACAGAAAAACACATGATCTGCCTTTGCACGGTGCAGATGATCTCAGGTCAAGAAGTGATGCTAATCACCTGCAGAACATGCTGCCGTTCTCTAGAAAACAAGACGTGATGGCGAAACAAGCAAACCGGCCTGTGAATCGCACTGACCTATAAAACTGTGACCGCGTTTGTCAGTGAAGACTAGAGACAGGAGGACTGTGGGGGGACACGAACCAGCCGGGACGCAGCAGAGGAGCACTTTTCCAACATGCTGCTCATCTGACCGAGGAGACAAATGGCTGAAGGCTAAATGTGGCCGTTCAAAGTTCCCACATAGAAAGTAGGCACCATGCAGGCGCATGTGTGGATGGTAACACAGAATTCAATTTTTCACTATTGAATGAAAAAGGTATTTAATATTAATTCACACACCTGCACTGTGTCACTGCAGCAAAAACCAGTGTGACTCTTTTTCTGTCATGTTCTGGCTTATGGATCCTTTTGATTTGTTTTTTGTGTTCGTGTTGTTACTGACCGGTTCTTCTGATTGTTAACTTTGCTTTCTGTTTTAAAACAAGAGGGGAAGCAAATGTGTGTGTGTGTGTGTGTGTGTGTGTGTGTGTGTGTGTGTGTGTGTGAGAGAGACTAACCTCCATAGAAGTACTGGTCAACCGTCTTGAGCCAACCAACATCATCGTGTGTGTGAGGGACCAGGTGGACATTCAGCATGTTGGGCTTGGTGGTATGACATGACTGCACGCGCACACACACACACACACACACACACACAGATACTAAGGACACATCTAGTGCACTACCACCACTGTTGAAAGAGGCGGACCGACAGAGGAAACCATGTTAAACAGCGAGTGACAGAAACGTTCTTCACATGATCAGTTTAGTCTCATTTCCTCCGGCAGTCAAAGCTAAAAGGCGAATGTGAAACCAAGGGAAATCCCGGAAAACGAACACAAACACTCCACAGATTTAGCTCACTAGTGACGGTAAAGGACTAGATTTGGGTCAAAAAGCGGCAGAGCCGTAAACGCAGCTGACCTCATATCCGCAGGCGGCAGTCTGTTCGGTTTGCTGCCCGAGAGGAAAACTTAGAACACCACCGAAGAGGAACAGGACGGTGACAGCCAGCTGCTGCGGCGCGGCCGCCATGTTGGAAAATGACAAACTAATCATATGACATCTGTTTATGTTCATGAGCTCACGTGACAAGACTAAAGGTGAAAGGAGGTTTGTTCCCTCAGCGTGGACTCTCAGGCAGCAGAGACGGAAAGAAGAAAAGCCTCAGTGTGAACAAAAGCAGGCCACAAGCAACATCATTAGACAGCACAGGCCTGTTTGATATGCTGACTGCGCAATTAGGCTACAGGGTTTTTGTTTTTAAATCAATTAATGTACTTTTCAAGGATATAAATGATTAAAATAATAATTATTGAGGGTAAAACAGATACCACAGGGAACCTTTAAAATTATTAAGGTTATTATTTGCTGTGGCCTACCTAAATTGGTATTGGTATTTGCCGACGCAGAGCAGATAAAAGCAAAACGCCACATTTGAGACAGAAGCAGCAAGGATTTGGCATTTGGGTTGCCAGTTTTTCAAAAACACTTTCATGTCCCTCCTATGTTGGGGTGCAACTTGAAGGATATTATCGGATTCTTTGAAATAGGGCTGTTCTTTTTCAACCTACACAGTCCTGCTCCTATTGACAGAGACCACTTTCAGCTCATTGCATGCAGTAAGGTACAAGGTGGTTCACCCTTTCATCGCTAATGCTAATGCTAGCACCAGTCAATGGATCCAGCAGTAGCCAATATCAAACTCTGAAACTCCATCGTGTGACCAAAGCAAGTCTAATATGATGTCAGTCTATAGAGGAAAATTTGGGTGTTTTCAAATCAGGACTGAATTTCTTTAATTTGTTGCTGTAGTTAGGGTTAGCAGCAACAGGAAGTAAGTTCAGCAGCTTCCTGTTGCAGATGGTCTAAGTCAAGGCTATTCAAACGAAGGCTGGGACACGGGCTCTGACGCCATCAAACCATGGGGTACTGCACATGCGCAGTGAAATCTGGCCTGTAATTGTGGAATCGCTCAATGGATGGTGTCGTTCGAGTGTAGGCTACCCAAAAAGCTCAGCCAGAGTACCAAGCGCACACCTTGATCACCTGAGCAGATCCTGAGCTTTTTATGTAGCGCCTCTGCTGCTCCCGTCACACTGCGCATGTGCAATACCCCATCGTTTCCATGACGTCAGAGCCAGTGTCCCAGCCTTCCTTTGAATAGTCTCTATCAGGAAGAACAGGACCGGGTCATAGGTCAAAAAAGATCCCCCTCCTTCTGCTCAGCTCAGGTTTCACTGAGTGAATTTATTTGCAAAGTGAATTATGGGTCTGGGTTACTAGGCTACCAAAACGAGGCCCTGTGTCAAAAATTCAGAAATATCCCAGTAAGGCATTTTTTAGGGAGTGGAATTATTAAATGTCTAGTTACTATTGTGCAACAACTGTACTGGATGTGCACTACCAACACTTCAAGTTAGTGTGCAACAGGTCCGGTGGTATTTACCAGTGGTTAACAACTCGTCCGGGACAAATCCTTGCCAACCGCAGGCCTGCTAATGTCTGAGATACAAATCAGCCCCAGACTGCAAATTCAGATCTCCATGGATCAGTTTATTGCAAGCCAAGGTGGAATGAACTCATCTTGGAAAAAGCAACACTCAGACAATTACAACAGATTTTACAATCATATTAAGGAACAGCGCTCTAATTAAAAACATAAAGTGAGTAAAGAGGTGGGAAAATGCTACAAGTCAAATTTTTACAGACTAGCACCAAAAGTTAATTTCATGGTGGAATAATGCACAACATGGTGAGAAACTGTTCTTTACTTTGGACTGATATGAACAGGTGGGCAGATTTACAAATACAACTTCCAGAAATGCTCGTGGAATTTTTACTTCCAAGGTATTGTGTTGCATGTATGTAATATATTTTATGGTTTCTGTTAGTAACATTCTTAGTACATTTTGTTACCATTGTTTTAATGAAGCTCTAATTTTTAGACTTCTTTTAAAAATGCCCTCAAAATATTTCACAATTATTTATTATATTTTATGTACTTGTTTGTTTTTTTGGCATCTTATCTATTACATTTAACTACTTAAGAAAATAGCTGATCCTCGTATGGCATTTCCATTCACAAATAGTTTTGTTCAAAGGCCTCACACAATGCTCCGTCAAGTAATCACATCTGGAAGAGAACCATTCAAAACAAAACTTCAATGAGGCGTAGAAAATACCAGATCATGATCCCAGGAAACCTGTGGCTCCAGTGTGGCATCTGTCCAGACAGAAAGGGAAGTCAAATTGTGTTAAAATCGGTGGGGCAAGTGAAAACTTGTCCATTGTAATGTTACAAACAAACCGTTTGTAAAAGGAGTCAGAGGAAACAGAAGCAGCTTAAACCTTTCACATTCTGTATTTGATATGTTTCCTTGGTTAACTGACTTATTTATCTGTTCTGTGAACAGTTTAAAGGGACAATATGTGAGACAGAGGGCAGCTTATTACCAGAGTAACACTTCTGCTCACCATAATCTTTTTTAAGCTATCTTTGGCTGTATCTAGTAGCTGCTGTTAGCTTGTTAGCTCAAGCTACATCCATATCACTCTGTTTTAAATGAAAGACTAGGGGTGTAACAATACATCATTGTATGGATGCACCAATTTATATTCCTACGACCAATCTACATCAATGGCAAACGGCAAATCGTCCCACTAGAGTGACTTGTATCGATCTAAAATCATTTTTCAAAGCGTAAATCCATTGTATCCACACTAAGAATCAGTGTCTTGCATTTCCTTGTATTTAGCACATCAAATGTTGCGTGGATGTATTTTTCAGAGTTATAATTGTAAATACTACTCCAGTTTATTCTCCATTTCTCGTTTTTTTTGGCAAAAAAACGTTACTGTATGAATTTCTAGTCATTGAACTGTACCACATCATGTCACTCTGAATGAGCCCATATGGTTCTTGTATCACCAACCGTGTATCATAATACACATTGAAATGTTAAAATGTATTGTTACACCTCTATTAAAGACGCATCAATATTGCTACGTTTCATCCTTGCATCCTCACTGATCCAGCGTCTTAACGGCCCTAAAACGAGCAGTCTGGAGACGCTCACGTTCCCGTTTTATTTTAAAGACTGTCGTGCCAATTCTTACTGTGGACGGGCAGAGATGGAGGTGTTTGGAAACGCGGATACCTGTGTTCGTTTTCTGATTGGGCAATATAAGCCACAATGTGTCCCCTTCTGACTGATCACACCCGAGTCATGTGACTATTTTCCAGAAGAAAGCAATACCCCGCGTTATTTTGACATGGACATCTTCCAGCAGCTGCTGTGCAGTTAAATTCTGCATTTTTAATGATACTACTGCTCACATGTGCAGGATGCCAGCTTTTATGTGAGTGAACTGTGACAGTTCACATGTCAGCGGCACCATCAGCCATACACTGATTGCCAGTTTTGGATGAGAGTGGGAAGCCAATGCCTGGTAGGACAACTTTATCAAAGGAGTTGTGGTTCCTGATGAATGGCGAGAAAACTTTCACATGTCCAGATTGGCCCCGATCAACTTAGGTGAAAAAGAGAATGACAACAACAATGCGGGCGACCATGGATGTTTTCACAAAGGTGACCTGCAAATTGTAGTAACATCACTTAAGTGACGAGGGAAGACTACAGAAAGACACCAACGTGTTTTGATTATCACAAGTTTTTTCTGTCATCAACCAACAAGTTTGCAAAGCTGTCACCATCTTCCTGTGGCCAGATCACATCAAACACCGCAAACAGAGTCTGAAGTGAAAGACAATTCAGACTCTGTACATCAACTTCTACAAAACACACGTCAAGTTCTGCCACAATGGTTGGATGTTATTGACTGCAAACACACATTGTGGTAAAACAACCGCTTGCTAATTCCACAGACTAGATAACAGAAAGACGAAACATGTGGTGCTGTGTGATCACAAGCACTGTTTCATGGACGTTAATGGTCATGTGATATGGTTTTAAGGCATGTAGTATGGATGGAGATTAGAGCTGCGACAGTGCTTAAATGCAGTGTTTAAAGACTCTTAAATTTAAAACACAGTAATGTGGATGTAGCCTTAGTTAGCCATGTAGCTAGTGGCCCTATGATGAGTTAACAAGGCAATTAAGCTGAGAAAGGATGGGGCAGGGCTACCTGCCTAGCACGCTATACTTCGCCATGCTTGCAACACAATACATAATAAACAGGCAACATCTGACATCACGTCATTCCTGTAAATTTTTTCTGAATGTTTAAACTAATTGGCCATATCTTACTTTTTTTTCAAATCTAACCTTGACTGAATGAAAGTGAACTAGGAGTAAGATAGACTGGATTAGCAATGAGCGAATGGGAGATAATATTAGGGTTGGATTTGGAAGCATGCAGAGCTCGTGTCTCTGATTCACACAATAATGCCGGTAAATCTATATTTTAAAACATTCTACTTATGTCAACAAGTTATTGCCAGGTTATGTTTGCTTATGTGGCTAACCTGACACAGCATTAGCACCGTGCAGACATGATGGAAATAACAGTGTATACGTCCCTTTTAAAACATCACTTTGAAATAATCAGATATTGTTACTGGCCGTTAGTTACATACTGAGGCAGATTATCATATAATGAATTACGCTTTGCTTTCCTGCCAAGAGTTAGATAAGAAGATCATGCTTATGTTTGTTTGGTGAATATGAAGACTGGTCCAGCAGCTGATTAGCTTAGCACAGTGAACGCACAGAAGTAGCTGCATAGTGATACCTTTTAATAGAGATTCCCTCTGTGCCCAGTGTTTGTGATATGCTAAGCTAACCAGCCACAAGCATTTTTTTTTTTTTACGGTATTCTACTTCAAAAAGAGACCTGTAATTTGGTGTAAAAGGGTTCATTTACATAGCCTAAAAGAAAATGACCTCAAACAGCCTCAAAACACATTATGAAGATGAACCAAAGAAAAACAACTGCTACAACATGGCCTTTAAAGACACATTTCACCACAAAACTACTTTTTGTGCATTAGTTACTCACCCTTGGGTGTCTAGAATTGAA
>JAQFJA010000020.1:12816481-12827354 GCA_029874485.1 Naso brachycentron
ATTAAATAGATTTCTGTATTTATTCTTTATCCTTTAAAGTAAAGATGCTACTTGGAATTGGAACTTGGCATACTATTTAAATAAAGAACAATAAAAGGCTTCTGCTTTTTATGCTTTTCACTTCTCTTCAGCCCTCCATCTTATTACATTTGGCCTACTGTACAATAGAAACAAAAAATATAATAAAAATAACATTTCACAAAAAAAACATCTGTCTTCTCATTTAAATGTTCTCCAGCCTTTTAGTCATCTTCCTCAGCTACTTGTCAATTATTCTCCTTCTCATTATCCACACCTTTCATGCATACATTTCCAAATGTTTTTGGATAAACTCAGTAACATCTCACTGGAAACAATTTTAAAATGACAATAAATTAAATCATAATTCTGACACCAAAATGCTGAGTCAAGTTTAGACAGACTGCAGAGCATCGTTCAGTATCAGCTCCTTCCTGCTCTCCTCTCTGTCGGTGCTGCTGCTGTGAGCCTGCACGTCACGTCACGCCACGTCACGTTACGCCACGCCACGTCACGTCACGTCACGCCACGTCACGTCACGCCACGTCACGTCACGTCACGCCACGCCACGCCACGCCACGCCACGCCACGCCACGCCACGCCACGCCACGCCACGCCACGTCACGTCAGAGGGAGGGGCCGGCTGTCTGTCAGCAGCCCACACAAGAGTTTGCGAGATTTTATATTCATGGCAAGTTCAGCTTAACGGTTAGACGATGTAGGCCTAACAGACAGCTTCCTTTTGAGTCTGTAACAGTTAACGTTAGCTGTTAGCTGCTGAGCTAGCATGCTGTGGACAGACAGCAGACTGAAATGTCGCGTTCATGCAGACTGAACAGGTGTATTGATTAAGTTTTGGCATTTTAGTTGCGGAGGTTTAATTGCAGTTTACTTACAGGAAGTACGAGCACAATGTTAGTTGCTGTCAGTTCGGCCAACGTTAATCTTCAGGTTATCTTTCACTTCAGCGCTCTGTTGTCGAACTCCCAGAGTGCTCGTGTGTGCAGCACTGACACAGAGCGCGCAGGGGGGGCAGAGAGACTCTGCAGACTAGATAAAGAGTTGGGGGAAAATATGCATTTTTTAAAAAAACGTATCCGGGGAGATCTTTTCCTCTAAAAAAATGTACCTTATCGTGATATTAATTTTTGCCCCGGGATCAGAAATTATCCTGGGATTATTGTAAACGGTACGATACTGTAAATTTCCCCACTGTGGGACTAATAAAGGAACATCTTAATCTTAATCTCAATCTTAATCTTGATATGGCACACCCATAGTGAGCGTGTGTTGGGGGTAAACAGGACTTCGAAGTAGTCAAGTAAATATGAAAACAAACACTTTGTAGGTCAAGATATCAGCTTAGCTCACTTTGAATTCTTCTCAGTTTTTTGGAGTATACATGTTTAGCTAGTTTAGCTAATAGGATTTGGTGAAACAGTCCCTCAGCCGAATCAACACTTTGGTGTCTTGAGTGGACAGGGCAGACTTTGGGGCCGTGTCCTTGAGGACAGAGAAGAAAGGAGCGAGGAAAACAGAACTGATGTGGATAAACCGCTGTCCACTTGGTGTTGTAGGGGTCTAATCTGTTTCCCGATGAATGCAAAGACCGTTTCGCTTGATTTCCTGTCAGACTCTTCCAAGGCTAAATATGGCATGTCACGATTTTACTCAATTAAACAAAGTTATTCTGTGATTATAATTTGGAACAACGGCACTGTTAGGTGACCTGCAGCGCGTCTTTACACTGTTCCAGTCAGTCGGGGTGGAGTTTTCCACACAGGTGCAGTTCAACAGGCTGCTGTCCACCGGACTTTTGTTCCTCTTTCCACAGCAGTGTGCTCATAAAAGTGAAACTGTCTGTCAGCTTATTTCTTTATTTCTTCAACACACCTGAGGTTAAATCGACATGTTAGTTTAAGAGAGGTTCATGCAGGGATAAAAATTTGTTTTTTGGTTTTGGATTTTTCCTTAATGTTTATGCTTTCATGTTCTGGTCCTTGTCCACAAACAGTTAAAGAAGGAATTGCACTGCGTAAAAATGGTAGAAGAACAATAATGTAACAAAAAGAAGTCGTAAAAGTCGATTCTGTCATAATTCTGTTGAATTCCTTTGAGCTTTTCTCTCTTCTGCTTAAATAAATGCCTCTGACCTGACCTCCATAAGGCGGATCAGAGGCAGAAACTGACCCCCCCCACTCTGCCTCAGTAACTTGTATACAGACGGCGAGGGGGGGGTGGGGGGGTGGGCTGTGTGAGCAGGACTGAGAAGGATTTAAAGTGTGGCTGAGTTTGTATTTCATTCAAAAAGCAGGGGCTGATGAGAAGCTAACTAGCTTAAACATGAAAACTGGGTGTAGCAGCTGTGAGATGGTTGCTCAGGAACACATGGCACAGTCAATACACTCACACACACACACACACACACACACACACACACACACACACACTGCAGCAGGGTCTCTCTAAGTCTCCCACAGTGGCTCAGTACAAATTGCAAATGAGGGAAAATGTTGTCATATTTAACAGACGTTACGGCTGTTTTTACAAATAAAACAGGAGGCAAAACTCAAGAATATGTTACTGAAGGTCTGTTGTTCCACACAGTTTCAGTCAGAGCAAATGACTTTTAAACGTGCTAGCTTAAAAGGGTAAGAGAGCATCCCAATGAACGTCTTATCAGCCCAATAGCTTTGTTTTGCTGGGAGTGTTTACCTGCATCACTCGTGCATCCTGTGTGTGCTTTATTAATTGAGCTCCCCATGCAACAGCAGGTGACACGGAACTATGAAACCATTCAATACTCGATATGATTGATACACAGAAATCTCAACTCCATGATAGAATACTGATGTAGGATATTACACGCAGCTTTTGAGAATTTTCATCAAAGAATAAAATAAAAAAATACAAACAACACTGAGCTGCACATGTTCTCATGAAAAAAGAAGAAAGACAGGATGTTTTACTGCAGTGCAAGTCTCATACAAACTGATGAAAAAGAGATCAGATCTTACTTTAAAAACAACGTTTCTGGTTCCCTGTGTTTGCATGCACAGTATGTGTTAATATCTGTGTGTGTGTGTGTGTGTGTGTGTTATCTCAGAGGGAAGTACGGTTCTGGTTTGCTACAGGAGGAGCAGGATTCTGTCTGAGTCGGCGGCTGGCGGAGAAGATGGCACCTTGGGCGCGGTATTCATGCTCTGATATTCTCTGCACTGCATGTCCACAGATTGTCTTCAATAGGACAAAATACTCAGATTAGTCCAAGTCTGAAACTCCCTTTGAATTCATGTCATGGCGGTGGCAAAATGAACTCAGATAGACTTAAAAAACTGCACTTCTTTGGGAATGTGGCAGATTCATCCACATTCCTGATGTACAACAAAAATACAGAGGAACTAATTGTCTGGGCGTAGTGACACAGCACCTTGGACACAGTGCAGTTATGCTCCAAAAATAATGAAAATGATATTATTTGATAGCTTGGTGAATTTACCACCGTGTCACCGTGTGACTCCCCATCACTTCCGTTGAACATGAAAAATTTGCCTTTATTTTTTTAATCAAAATTATGTAATAATTGTTCGGTAACTCAGCTGAGAGAAATATTCATAAATTACTGTACAGTATTTGTACATTGTTGATATGTTGAGGTGTCAGGTGAAGAGGGTAGAGATTTCAAAAGCCAAACAGGCAAGAAATTTAGATTGCACTCAGTGTGATTGCACGTTTGGTGGCAAACTCTTTTCAACATTTTCAAAACGGCCTCTTTTCAACCCAACGTGAAACTGACTGAATGTTCAAAGTGATGAATCACCGGTCCTAAATAAGTTATAGGTCTTGGCAAGTTTGTATTGATACTGCTCTCAGAGAATGAAGACTAATGGCTGCCCAGGGCTGGGAGGTAGGGAATCAATCTAAAAATGTACTGTGTTCTTTGGAAAAGGTCAGCAGTGAAGTGCATGCAGTAAATAGTTAATGGGCCAAGACATGCAAAATCACCAGCGTAGGCAGGCAGGAGTGAAAGTTTGTTCAGTTTTGTAGTTTTACTTTTGGGAAAGTTCTCTTCTTCTTAATAATATATTTTAAAATCACAAACCAACATTACTCATCTGTGTTTTTGTTGAATGTTAATTTATTGTTGTTGCCGTGTCTGTGTGTGTCAGTGGCTCCCAGTTTGAACAAACGTCAGCGACGATCCGTCTCCCTGACGACTGCACGGTGGGCTTCATCGTGGAGAGGAGGCTGGGCATCTCCATGGTCCACTGTCCTTTATTCCACTCACACCTGGAAAACCTGCTGCTCATCAGCCAGAGGAGCATCCCACACCAGGCAGTGACACACACGCGCACACACACACACACAGATATGCTTACATATGCTCTTCTACCAATGTTTGTGTGTGTGTTTTCTCCACTGCAGGTGACTTTGAGTTATGGGATGTTTGAGGACAAGATGAACAGCATCGAGGTGAGAGGAAGCTTCTCCAAAGAGGAAGACCCCTCCAGGTTTGTCTCATGAATCAGGACGTATGAGCCGCATCTCACCGCTCTCTGTGATGAGCTCTCAGTCATCATTCAGCAGCTTTGCAGCATTTACAGTTGCTGCACACAAAAAATGTGACTAACGTTGAGCCGTTAGAAGAGAACTCGATGAAAGAAGAAAAAGCTTTCGTCTTTCCTCTCGCTCAATGGCGAAATGTGCCACACTGATTATAATATTACTGCGCTGGTAATGAGCGTAATGAGTGTAGGCTATATATTTATTTATATTTATTCATTTATCCCAGAGATTCCTGCACGGTCCGATCTATCTTACAGTATAAATTTTATTATTTTGTTATATTGTTAATGAATGCCAATGAATGAATGCCAAAACAAACAACAACCAAAAAAAAAGAAGAAACTTGATGCTGCTTTGTTGTAAATCAAATCAAATCAAATTATGCACAGGTGTGTATTGTTAATGAACATTTAAGAGTGTATTTCAGTATTAGTTCATTTTGCTTGTTTTCTTGTTTACTACCAGCTACTTTGCTTTCAGAAATCCCCCGCAGTCAGTTTTGCTGCTCAGATGATCTGAGCTGAAAATGTGACACTTGTGCAGCTCAAGTTCATCTTGTTCTCTGTTGAGTCACAGATAAAAGCAGTTTGATGTAACACAATGCAACAACAGATGTGTTTGTCTTCCCCGTCCTCGCCATCACCAGCTGTATGAACGTATCAACACGAGCACTCCTCAGTGAGCTTTTTCCATTTGTTTCCGTCCACTGATGTCACACAGAGTTCCGTTCAACATTGCTGCAGCTTTAAAGGAGAGAGTCATATGGTTACCAGCCTGAACCAACAAAGTCCATCAGGTTTCTATGCTGGACCTTTTTTCATATTTAGTTTTCTTTGTTAGAGCCAGTATATTTGTGGAAATTCCATTTCTTTTTCCTACGAAATCAGAACAAGAATGTCTCAGTATGAGGTCTGAAGACAGCATCACAGAGAAAGAATACAAGTGATAAAATGCAACCACTAATTAACTATACATAAAGCTGTGTGGACAGTCTGGGACACAGTCAGGGCTTTGAGTCAGTGAGCTGCTGACATGGTTTCACAGACAAGACCTTCGATGCTGTCCCAGAGCACAAACACATGACGTTAATGACTGTCTCTGAAAATATGACCAGAGTTTCCAAACATTTGCATCTTAGACTTTCTAGTCACTAAAGGACCATCAGAGTCAAGTCAAAACCAAGAAGGATGGAAATTGAAAATTTACACTCACTCACTCCCAATACACATGATAGTAATAATGATGTGTGTATATGTATTTTTTAACTGTATTTTCTTGAATTTTCCCTCAAACATTCAAAGTTTTTGTGCCTATCATATTAGCAACACTGATCGATTCAAATGCCGTGCCACGAATTTGCTGCCATCTGGCAGTCTTCATATTTGCGGACCTCTTCGATTAATCTCAGTTCAGCTTGGTTCATGTTGCTTTAGAATGTGTAGAGTAGAGAAGAGTAGAAGAAGAAGCCAGAAGTTTGTAGGAGGAAATACGAGTCTACCAAGCGGACCTATCACAGCCGTTGCATTTCATGTCACTGCAGCGTGCAGTTACATTTCTGGGGAGGTGCACGTCAAGCTTAGGCTTAGATTTAACGCAGAAGCATAAATCAGGCTTCACTCCCTCAAGCCTGATTTATGCGTCTGCATTGTTGAATCAGTCAATCAATGCAGCACCCTAGTTTTGAACATACTGTAATAACGTGTTTAGATAAGAACTCTTAAAAGAATAAAATAAAGCACAAAATATGAAGATTAGTGTTAAAATGAGATGTTTTTAATGCATATCTGACTATATTTAAAAATCCTTTTAAAAAATACAGAACCTGTGAAACAATACCTGCGAGAATTGTAGCCCCAAAGACTTGATATAATGAAAGCAGACGTAATGCTCTCAAGGCAAAAAAAAGAGCAGAATTTATTCGAAGCCGTACCAAACTTCCAGGATCTGTATGAAATCATTCGCTCTTTGGTCTCTGACCTACTTTCCCCCACTTTTCATTTAAAAACTTTTGAGTTCGTCAGCAAACAAATAGCAGCAAAAACATGATCTCCTTGCCAGAGGTGAAAAACTAAAGAAAAAGCATAAACACTGTAGTATGATACTGAGATCTTCATCAGATGCAAACTGCCGCACTATTTTTAGCTGCTTGAGCTTTTCCTTTTTTTTAAGGAGCAGATCGTCTGTATCGGTGCTGTCGCAGTCTCTGCTGGCTGCTGACAGAGGACAAAACAAAGTCACTGATAACTTCATGTCCCCCACAGCACACACCACGGACAGACAGAGACCACACGGCACTGTGCAAAAACAAACTGTTCCTGCCTTTTACTTTTAATGGAGTTCAACGATCTGATTCAAGAATTTTGACTGCGTCAGACGAGGAGAACAAAGTATCTCAAACACCACAGACAAAGAGGCGTTAGGGTTTTAAAAAATGCTGAGTTCTTCTTGTCTTCTCTCTTCTACAGGTTTAAGACTGTGCACTGCATACTGTATCCTCTCACCAGCTGGTGTCCTTGAACTTAGAAGACTAAACCCTCCAAACATCCTTGAGACGGATGAAGTCCTCCTCCTGGGAATTGTGTGAATGCAGAGAAAACTGGTGGATTTTATTTGATGGAACAATTTGAGATGCAGATACCAGAGCTGAAGAATCAGAACGTAGTGAAGCTGCCAACAACAGACGACTCAGCAGTAAAAATCTGGTGACCCCACTCACAGTCACACTTTGGCCTGATTCACACCATCACTGACATTCTTCATGGAGGACGGGATGTAAAAGTACACCGCCAGTGAGTCTGTTGTTTTGGTTTTTGAGGTTAAAAATTCAGATGTTGGTCAAACAGAACGACAAGATTCCTGGAGGTGGACTTGCTAATGAGGGCCAAGAGAAATTTACAAAAGAGGGGAGATCTCCTGTTTCTAGCTGCCAGTATAAATTGGACAGGCACCCGGGGTATCGAGCACCGAGGACGGCTCCAAATTCTCGACCCTCTTGTATTTTTAGTTTTTCACTGTTTCTTTACTAATAGTTCCTGCAGCAGTATTTCACTATCAGTGTCTCTGTTTTAAGATGCCACAAATGATCATTATCTGTTTCAAAAAACCCCAAAAAGACGGCAATAAGAGTGAAAGTGCAGAGAGTCATTGCTATGGAAACAGTGCACTGTCTCATCCAAGTGCAGCGGTGTAAACTGACCGTGCATTGCAAGTAGTTACAAGTCTCAGCTCGTCCCGTTGTGGATGTTTGTGCTTCATGTGTACTCCATCCAAGCCGATCCACTCTGTGTGCTGCGGTGGCCTCTCATTCTGGATTTGAATGTGTATGTGTTTGTATCTGTGCCTTTGTAGAACCATCAGATGAGTGAGTGAAGTCAGAGATGATACTTTTGCATACACACGGTGAAAAGATTGTTGTCATATGCAGCCCAGACCTCCTCCACATGTGGTCTGAGTGATGGGATGTCATGACTGTGACATGTGTGCGTTCACACCTGCACTCAGAGCTGTGAACTTGTGGTCAGGTGTAAACAGGGCCTGAGTGCCCCTCCTGAACCTGCCAGCAGGAGTGATCACATGGACATTCACGGACTTAAAAAAATACAAATGAACTGGATCTGGGCTACAAAGTGGGAAAGGTTTCCTCCTCTGTTTCATGAAGAAAATGTCACGTGTTTACTACTGAATGTTTTTCATTGTTGGGAAGATTTCATCTGTGTGAGTGAAGCACTTAAGACGAGGCAGCACCTGTGCTTTCGTGGTTTTGTTGACAAAATAAGCATGAAGTTGTACATAATGAAAAATGCACACACATTTTTCTTTGCACTGATTTGCTAGAAATGTATATTTTGTTTGTTTTACAATTTCTTTACAATAAAAATGCTCCAAGTTTTAAAAGTTTATGATGATTTAAACTTTACAGAGGGTGCAGATATAAGGGTAGTGCAGAGGTTGAAGCTGAACTTTTCATTGATTTTAGGTGTTGTGTGTGTGTGTGTGTGTGTGTGTGGGTGGGTGGGTGTGTGTGTTCTGAAGGGGACTGTGTCATTGTGCCTATGAAGTCTGCACACAGTGAACCATCTTGACCCTCCACATTCTCCCTCTTTATCCAGACCTCCTGTCCTCACTGGCTCCCGTCTCTCCTCCACCCCTCCATCTGTCTCGCTGTGTACTCTGTGTCGGCTGCTCTGAGGCCGTGCCTGAAAGTAAAATAAACTTCCACCTCAAATTTAAAATAAAAAGCAAAGCACTGAAGAAGAAGACCACTACCACATCTGAAACCTGCTCCTCATCATTGCCTAAAAACTAGCTCACATTTGCAGGCAAATCTTATCGTGTTAGGAAAAATAAAACAAAACAAAACAAAAAAAACAGGATCCGAACGAGAACAGAAATCAAATAAAATGAAATGGACTTTTTCAAATGTGAGTGTGGGAATAGAAGGCGGAGGCCATGTGTGAGATGACACGGCCGGTTGCTTGTTTGCTGTCAGTGTTGATACTGTGAATGCAGATCGGCTGCTGAATGCGTCTGGGGTCGACCTCTCGTGAAGTGGATGGAGAGTGGTTGAGAATGTGCAGGAATGCGTGCGAGGCCCTGACGTGTCTTCAGGAGAATACGGACACTCGTCATGGGAAGTGAATAACACCAGTGTTTGGATGAGAGCCCAAAGTTCATTGTGAAACTTTAATCACATTGCTGCAGTGGTTTCAGAATTCACTGTTTTTACATTCATACTTTCAAAGTGTTTCTGCTTTCATAAATTGACAGTTTGATGATAAACAGTAGTTGGAAAGATGCATAATCCGTTAAATTTTGTTTTGTGTCATGTATGATGTGTAGACCATTTGCAGGATGTGCTCTCATCCAGTGCTTACACAAGCATCAGTGTGTGAAGCCAGTGTCACAAGGAAAACAAAAAAACAAAGACAAACAAAAATCAGCGTTAATGAAACAAGAACCACGCAGAGTCTAAAGCTCCACAGTGACTCTGTGACATCAGCACGGACATCCTGACGGATCACACCTGTGACTGACAGGAAGTCAGAGTGGATCAAAGGGTCGGATCCTAAAAATTTGACCAGAAGATGAAACGGGATTAAAAGTTAAGACATCATCAATGACGTTACAATTCATCATGAGGGGAACGTGATGTACACACACACACTGTCATTGGTCATGACCTGCCCCGCCCCTACACTTTAGACCCATCCCTTTCATAACTGGTTTGTGGTAGACTGCTGGTCGTGGCTGTTGTGAATTTGCGCTTGTTTCACTGTCTGACTGACTTTTAACTGAAGTTAAAATGGACTGTATTTATATAACGCTCTTCAGCCTCTCAAAGCACCTTACAACACAAGTCAGCTTCACGCAGACACACGAAGGGCAGGTGACTTCTCTACAAAGAGCCAACCTGCTCAACAGGAACTCATACACATACACACACACACACACACACACACACACACACACACACACACACAGCCATCAGGAGCAGTTTGGGCATCAGTATCTTTTTGACATGTAGACCAGAAGAGCCGGGCATCGAACCACCGACCTTCTGATTGGTAGACGCCCCGCTCTACCTACTGAACCACAGCCGCCCCAAGTTAAAAGGGGATCAGAAGTAAAGGTTCAGATTTCAGGTTGTCAGAAGTACATGAATGTTGATACCAGCAGAGTTATAATAATTTAGAATTTTCAATTAGTTTTTATTTCAGATTAGTGTTGAATTTTAGATTTCATTGTATTTCAATGAAATTCATTGTATTTTTAATTAGTTTACAGATGCGGTTCAGAGTTTTAGTTAGAGTTTTTCAAAAAGGTTTAGTTTTAGTTTTTTCTACTTTTAGTTTTACATTAGTTTTATCTGGGCTTTGTTAAGGCCACATTTAATTCAAATTCACATAACTTTATTTGTCTGTTAGAAGCTTCATTTGTGTCAAAGCATTTTTGTGTGTAAATACATAAACAACAAAACAACATAAACAACAACACCAACAGCACCAGCAGTAAAATAGAAGGGTAAAAGAGAAGTCCTTGAGATCAATAGATCAACTATTCAAAAATCTGATAGATGATTTTGTTGACATGGCTCTTTTGGTTCTGAAGGAGAAGTAACGTGTCAGAAGTACGTAACTACGTACTGTAAACTTATTTAATTTTACAAGACAAAACTGCTTGTGAAAAACTGTAGTATTTTAAGTTAAGTACATCAATTCTATGTCTTTAGATCTCATCTCATAGTTTGAAAGCTGAAATAATTCCTTTTTGGCCACTAGGGGGCAGATGA
>JAQFJA010000020.1:12894182-12908781 GCA_029874485.1 Naso brachycentron
TTTTTTTTTTTTTTTTTTAAACTTAATGTTGTATAGGTTGGAGTCGTAAATTTATCAAGGTGCGGCCCTGGCAGCTCCCTCATTTCTTCCGCTTCGTCTTCAACAGCGCCTCTCTCTGCCATCTGTTTTCAGTAAAGTCCGCTCCCTCTTGTCTCTCTTGTGTGTCGTTCGTGTGTATCTCTCATTCTGTTTCCCTCTAACAACCATGCAAAGACACGAGGGAGACACGTCGGGAAGTGCAACGCAGCCAATCAAAGGCAGAGTAGGACGGGTCTTGCCAAGAAAAGCAATAGCGAAGCAGCAAGCACAATAAACTGCAGGATTAGTATGTGATGTCATATGGAAATGCTTCCCTTGTCTACATGCCTCAGTGTAAAGCTGGTGTCAGTCACATGACTTATCCCCAGTTTTATTACCCTTAGATTCAGCCAGACCTCAGCAGAAAAAAAAAGTCCACTGGTCTTCGGAGCTTTTCCTGGGAAAATAGCCATTATGGAATATTATGGAAACGTTTCAAATAACTCAAAGCAGCGTCTTTAATCCTTAAAGTAAATTAGAAGAAAACACTCATACATCAATACAATGCACAATAAAGAAATCAACTTGAAAGCTGGTGAAACAGCCCACAGTAAGGTGCTGTTAAATGCGAATCTACACAAGTGCAGGTCTTTAAATTTGTGAAAATAATTAATTTGGATAGGTGGATGACATCAGAGCCAATCCGTGCATCTCTGAAAATGTTGCAGTAAATTTCCAAACAAATGTCACTTGAAGCAAGAGCTACTTCAGTCCAAGAAAGTGAAGGCAGGCTACAGATAAAAGAAACCCGTCCAGCTGCCCCAGTCAGATAGCTGAGGTCAGGAGTCGACAGCGGCTGTGAAGTGGGACTATATGGTATATCCTGTTTTTCAAATTAAAAGTACCACTATTGTTCAATATATCCTCACCATATAGTTTGTTAGCTTAGATTTTATTTTGAAAACAACCAGAAGTGTGTTTAATTTAAAAATTAAGAAAATTTTGAACCAGATGCTATTTTGACAAACTGCCCATATATCAGGAGTCTACGTGGTTACTTTCTTGCCTGAAAAGTTTTTAAAAATTGAATTAAGTGATATATTTGAAGTCCTAGTGCAAGATGTTCAACTTCTTTAGCCTTCCCTGCAGCCACTGCTAAACACTCACACATGCATGTTAAACAATAGGGAGTCAGTCACCCAGCTAGCCAGTAAGCCCCCGAGACATTTGCAGAGGTCCGATAAAAATCAGGCAGTTTCTTTAAATTGTGCTTATGCATTTATACAAATGTGGTTGAATATCCCATGTTGCCTCCTTGTATAAACTCCATTTAGGAGACAATGCTAGATGACAGTGGTCATAGAAAACTGATCTGCAAAAAGACATTCCCCAAATAACTTAAGGAGATATGTGACAGAATGGAAAGTTCTGATAAAACATATCAAATTAATGCAAATTGTAAGAAAATAGTTGTAAAAAAAAAAGCATCTACCACTTTTGCTATGACATTGTTTATCAAAAAATTTCAAAGTCCAACTCTTTCCATCTCAGGTTCTCCAGCTGGGCTACAACAAGCTGACCAACCTGACTGAGGGCATGTTGAGAGGTCTAGGTCGAATGCAGTGCCTCTTCTTGCAGCACAACCTCATTGAGGTCATCGCCACCAATGCCTTCTGGGAGTGCCCCAGCCTCAGCAGCCTGGATTTATCATCTAATAAGCTGGCCCGTCTTGATCCATCTACCTTCACTGTCCTCAACAGGCTCATGGTGTGTGAACTGGCAGGAAACCCTTTCCACTGTGGATGTGATCTCTACAACTTTCTCACGTGGCTGGAGGCATTTAACAATGTCACTCACACTTATGACCGACTCCAGTGTGAAACCCCTCTTGAAATGACTGGTTATCCACTTCTGAGCCCAGTACCTGGACATGGAAGAAATGCTCGCTACACCCTTTTATCCATGTGTCGTGATGGCGTGATAATTCCTAGGATGACCTCCCAAACACCAGATCTAGATGGTTCAGGAATGGGTTTGGACAACCCAGACCAAGGTCTGTACCACCAGCCAACCATATCATCCACTGCTGACCCCACCTATAGCCATAAGATATCTATGAGGCTTCAGTCCATCTCCCTCTACACTGCTTCTCTAATGGTGCAGATCCCTCGACCATACAGTAAGATGTACATCCTCTCCCAGTACAATCAAACTTTTGTTACAGACATAAGGCCCCTTAAAGACAAGAAGGAGATAATCTCTTTGGACAAACTGAAACCGCACACTAACTACACTTTTTGTGTGGCTTCGGTAAGCAAATCTCAGCGCTACAACCACACCTGTCTATCTTTTACCACACGAGCTATGGGGCCGGAGGACCCACGAAACAATCCATCCACAACTACCCACTACATCATGACCATCTTGGGATGTCTGTTTGGGATGGTCATTGTGCTTGGATTCGTCTATTACTGTCTCAGAAGGCGACGCATCCAGGAAGAAAAGCAGAAGGCTATAAGTGTGAAAAAAACTATTTTAGAGATGAGGTACTGCACAATTTTTAATATTTGTTATTTAAGGTGCTGCAACCCTTTTTTATCAGTGAAAACTGTTATCTGTTGTCTTTGGGTATGAGTGATTTTTTCTTTGAACATTTTTGTACGGGCATCATTATTCCTTTTTTGCTCAGTTGTTTTGATTTCATTCCCAAAAGTCTTAATAAAAAGTTTGGTGAGGAAAAATGTTTATCATTGTAGTTAGAAGGAATCAATACTGAGTCATGTGCTTGGGCCAATTTTCATAATTTTTTTGAGTGTTAATTAAAAGAGAAAGGATTCTGTCATCCCACTGTATTAATGAGAGACTAATTAACTTGCCAAAATTTAGCTTGACCCAATACATTTCATGCTGTATAGAATTATGTGCAATAGAATGATTCTACTATGCTTGCTGTAACAACTGAATTCATTAATGAATTCTACCTTAAGCTATGTTCACGATACAATATTACATAATGAAGTCAAATGTGTTGACCTAAAGTGTATCTGTCTTTCAGGTATGGCCCAGAGGCAGCTGCAGCAGTGGCCAAAGACCCAGGTGCCATGCAGCGTCTCCAGGAGCAGGCTCACCACCAGCACCATCATTCAGGTGGAGCAGGCAAGCTTCCACCATCTGCCTCTTCAAGCACAGGCATGCTCCATGGCTCAGCCAACACTAGTTCTTCCCGCCTCTCCACCTTGCCACAGGTGGAAAAAATGGCCACTGCCTTCTCTGAGGCAATGGGGAGCAAGGGAAACTACATGGATGTGAGGACGGCAGGGGTGGCAGTGGAAGGCAGGGAGGGAGTGGTGGCAACAGGAGGAGGAGGAGGTGTTGGAGGGGAAATAGTTGTGGATATGCGAGGTGGGGTTGAAAACGGAACAGAGGCTGGGGAGGATTCGGATGACGACGGCCGTGGTTCAGCATCAGAGATCTCCACCATCGCCAAGGAAGTAGACAAGGTGAACCAGATCATCAACAACTGCATTGATGCCCTGAAATTGGATGCTTCTGCTAATGTTGTGACCACGGCTGACAATGCCAACTCTGTGTCCTCCTCCCAGCCTCCAACTTGCATCTCGTCCCTCCCTCGGAACCTCCTGCCCCTCTCTCCAGGCCACCCTGGAGATCAGATAATGGCCTCCTCCCCAAAAGTGCAACCAAAATCTCACCCACAGCCTCATCCTCAGCCACATCCTCAGCCACATCCTCAGCCTCATCCTCAGCTACATCAGCAGCCTCATCCCCCTTCTATGGCCCCAGTGCCCCTGGTCATGCCCCTGTCTGAGCGGCCAGGCATCAGTGGTGGGGGGTTCCTCTCACCTCCTTACCGTGACCCACCCCCCGCCAATGCAGTGCGGCCCCTTCAAAGACAATTGAGCGCTGACACTGCTGGGGGGAAGAATCGTGGTGGTGCCTCTGCTATGGGATCTGTCAAGAGCACAAGGGTGTTCAGTGTGGATATCCCTGAGCAGCGCAGCGATCCACCCAAGTACCCAACAGAAAAAGCTAGCCCTGTGGGTTGTGGTGGGGGTAATGGAAGTGGAGGAGGTGGAGGGGTAGGGGGCTGTAATGGAAATGGAATGGGAAACATAAATGGTGGTGGGGTAAGTGTGAATGGGGCCAGTATGGGGTGTAATAACGGGAGTGGAGGTGGGGTAGTGGGCCCTGGACAACAACAGCACCACTTGGAGGTTCAGCCAGACTACCACAGCTCTGAGCATCGCCACTCTTTTCCAGCTCTCTACTATGAGGGTGTCAACGATTCACCCTCACCTGCCCAAAAGGCCTCATTTCTCAAGCCACTGGGTCGCACCAAGAGGGATGCCACAGCCACCTACTCCCAACTCTCACCCTCTCGTCACCACAACTACAACTCTGGCTACTCTTCCAGTCCAGAATATTCATCTGAGAGCACACTGCGGATCTGGGAGCGATTCCGGCCTTACAAGAAAAGCCCCAGAGAGGAAGCATCCTATATAGCGGCAGGACATGCCCTGCGTAAGAAGGTGCAGTTTGCCAAGGACGAGGACCTTCATGATATTTTGGACTATTGGAAAGGGGTTTCTGCCCAGCAGAAGCTGTGAGCTGAGGAGGCAAAGTCAGATGCTCTAAGGCAGATTGTGAGGTTGGAAGCCAACAGCAGACTAATTAAGGAGATAGATGTTAATGTAGCAAGATAGTTAAAAACATTTTCTCTGTGATGTCCAGTGGCATGGGTCATTACCCTGCTGGATCCAGAGTAAAAGATATGTTCACTCTAGGTGTTTTTTCGTTTTTTTTTTTTTTCTTTCTTTTGAAATTGATTATAGTTCATCTACATATTAAGAGGTTGTTTCTGAGGCTGATTTTACCACCATTCAGAGTGATAATTAACAAGAATAAGGCTGTTCACAGACTACCTCATACTAGGCACTTTGGTCCTTGCAGGCTTCCATAGACCTGCTGAATCCCTACTAATGAGTAAAGCAAAGGTGGTGACAAGCAAGTGTCTTCTACCTCATTATTGGCACCCTGTAGCTAAGCTATCTCACCAGAGGCAGCCCCGTTCATGACTTAAACCCTGTCCCTTTTTTCTCTAATCCCATCAAACCACCATTCCACAGCACTGCCGACATCTGCTCTCCTAGAGAAACATCATTTAGGGAGATAATGACAGAGCAGGATGAGGAATTAGGTGCATTTGTTTAGAATAGCCTGAATCTCCCTTTTTGAGGGGAGACATTTAGTGACACTTCTCCAGCTAATTGTTCTTCCTGGCAATTAGCCAATGTAAGAATAGGTCAGAGAGACAGTGTGTTGAGCATGCTTATTTATTCAAAACACCTAACTCCATGGGTTCCGTGGTATGGGGACATGTATATACAGTTTGTGCATGCTGGTGTGAGAGATAGTGTGTAGGTTGGGGGGGGTAGAGTTGGGTTGGGGCCCAATCTTCATTATTCTCTGTCTCCTCCACAGTAGCAAAGTGGATGATAACAACCCAGATGGGATGTGTGTCTGTGTGTGTGTGTTGTGCATCCTTGACCCATGCTCCACTGAAGAACTCCTTTAAAGACCTGCAGGCAAATTTACAAATAAGTGTAGCATATTTCTTTTGATAAGAGAAGCTGTGAGGTGGGAAATTTACATTTTAAATAGCTCAAGTCATGCAGAAATTATTTTAGGGTAGATTATGCAGGTTGGCAGGACAGGTGTTACATGTAGTTCTTGTATTGAAGAAACCAGTAATCACATTTTGGAATAGAAGCAGCTTGAGAGCAGGAGAGAGGTTTGATGCAATCTCAGTATGAACATGCCAGTGTTCAAGGAGATGATACAGGATTCGTGTATCAGCTCACCGCAAGTCTGCACAGAAACTGGAAGTATATCAAATGCTCCCTGCACTACACAGTGAGATAAAATGGATGGTGAGCGGGGAGAAGGCCTGAGGCATATACTTTGCCTCAGACTGGATGACTCTCCACTCCCTGCTCTGCTCTAGGTGGGGGCTTGCTATGGACCAAAGTGCCTTTGGGAAGTATGATTACATTACTTTTTAGTTAGATTTATTATGTATGCTTCTCTTTTCAATATGGTTAGTAGAGAATGAGGTAGTCCCAAGGTTAAACAATGTAACTGCCCTGGCCTGTTTGCTGGTATAATTTGTTGAATTATTATGGAGGATTTAGGTTTGAATTTATGGGTGTTACAAAGAATCTGTTGAGACAAATAGGAGCAAGGCTTGGCATTATTACACACAAAACAACTTGATACTGGACAGATGTTTTTCTCGCTTGCGTTCATGCACAGGTTATCTTTATGCCCTACCATCTACATCAGCATCACTTTTAAAGAATTAATTTCAGATGGCCATCTTTATTTCTTTTTCTGGCCACTCTCTCTATACTCACCACTGGCATCCTGACCTTACTTACTCTGATGTGATACACCTCGATTGAAAAGATATAAATTCTGCTTTAAAATGTCTAATTAATTCAGTCCCCTCAGTGTTTTTCTTTTCCCTGCCTGCCACCTCTGTCCAACTTAATGGGGTAAATTAATGAGTAATTTGCGGAGGTGGATGTCGTACCATCATCTGAGGTCAGAAGGGCACACTGATATTATTAACTCTGCCAGACTGGGAGCCTGATTGAAATTAATGAAGGTTGCCCTCGTCTCCCTTTATTTCTTTGTGCTCCTGCCTCACTCATCAGATGCTTACCTATCTTTCATCTCTGTCTGGTGTCTTTTTCAGCCGACATAAATGGTCCTCTGACAAAGTCTGACAAGCTACAGTCAGATTTATGCTTTATCATGACTCTGTAGGTTATGAGTAGGCCAAGGTGAGCTTGTCTGGTAGCTGACCTCCTGGCCATTTTATTTATTTATTTATTTATTATTTTTATTTTATTTTATTTTATTTTATTTTATTTATTTATTAATTTATTTTATTTTGTCATTTGAGTCTGACCACTCAAGACGGACCAGTCTGTCAGGCTTAAAAGCAATGCATTCCTCTTTTGGTTTTCCATGTTAAAGTTAATATCATTTAATGGCTCTTGAATTCATCCACTGTTCAAAGTGTAAGTATGATGAGGAAGGTAAAAGGGCAGGGTGACGCTGACTCTTGGACCTATATATCTATGATCTATAAATCAATTTTGAAGCAAGGGAACAAGATTATGATCACCTGCCTGAACAAAAACACAGTACTCATATGTCATTACTGTAAGCATCAAAATTTCATTTTCCTATGCTGTATTGGTCCAGTGTCAGAAATCTTAGGTAGATGTACCAAACCCTCAGTAAGACAGTGAAAGCTATCTGAATAGGTAGATACCTGAAGAGGTAAAGAAATAATTATTTTTTGTCATTTGTATAAACTGCTCATCGAAATTACACTGTAATGATCGACCCACTGTAATTGCTTTTAATACTCCATTGTGTTGAGTAATGACTTTTCCTCTGACCTCTCTATGTCTCTGTGGCAGCCAATCAAATAGACCCTCGAGCATTCACAGTGGGATGTCAAATGTGCATCATTACTCTATCAGATCAATAGAACTTAATTTGGTTGAGTGAGACCAAGTAAAAAACACAGAGCAAAATTCCTTGGGCCCTCAGTCAGACAGCCTCCATTTTTATAAAAGGCCCAGTTTTCTATTTTGGCTGGTTGTTCAAATTCCACCGGCAGCTACCCTACGTAGGTCCAAGGAATCACCAATCAGTTAGTATAAGATTAGTACCACAGGCTATGCAAGGGTGGAAGCCTTTTAAAAAATAATGGCTTAATTTGGAAGAATGCAGGGAGTTCAGCTGAGGTGCATATTCCCCCAAGGCCTCTCCCTACATGTAATGCATAACATTAGCTCCGCTATTCATAAGCACAGTGTGTCCAGTCGTCATCATTTACACTGAAGACCATTAGTCATCTCGGTTGTGTGGCCCAGTGTTCCTTTTTGAACTTTCTTATTTTATTTTATTTTTTTACATCATACACTTGACTTGTTTTGCAACAGTTCAGATCTTGCTCTGCCTGCTTCAACATCCATCCACAGTGACTGACCCTTGCTCCTCTACCTCAGTTCATATACTTTCCTTGTTTCTTTAATGCTTTTGAACTTCCTCTCTTAAGATGAGAGGGTGTCTGACTCCAGTCCTCAGGGACTGGATTCCCTCCACAAGCTGACACTGACAGATGTGCAGATACTGTACCTTTGGGATTGCTGTTGTGTCTGTTCTCCAATCTGGCTATTGACAACAATGATGAATCAATGAGAAGAAATCACAGACAGACACAGCCTTCCCCAATGATAATAATAATAATAATAATAAGAAGAAGAAGAATAACAATAATGTGTTATTATTAATAATAATAATAAAATACTAATAATAATAATGACTTGTGGTATGACTTGTGATAGTCTCTGAGGAGTAGAGTCAAACACTCAGCAGTAGCTTGGAGCTGCTCATGAGGCATGGTGTCTGCATCTCTTGTTTTCCCAAGTTGGAATAACAAAAAATCAAGTGTCAAGAAGTTTGAGTTGACATCAAAATTATGGTCTTGGAGATATAAAGGCACTTTGGGCTGAACAGCTCTGGTAAATAAGCAACAAGCTTTCTACTAATCTGAGAAACAGGAAAGTTTCTTTGCACCTCAAACTAATTCATGTGGGTTTTATTCTGTTCTAGACAATGTTGCTGGCTGCCTCTGGGACTCACATGTTTGTTTTTTCATTTTAGTTTTGTAAGTTCATGAAGGTTGGGCTTATTGAAAAACACAGATCACTGGCCATGGAAAGTTATGGAACAGCACTCTTAATTTCCTTATAGTTATAGTTGCTCTCCACGCAAACGTCTAGCAGAGAAACTATAGATTCGCTGATGTTCCCTGGGAATGCCAAAGGTCTCTTTGTTCCTGTTTAATTTAAGGTTTTAAACATTAAAACATTTTACACATAGTGACTGTTTTCACACCGGCAGGAGTAAATCCAGAAACATCCCTAATACTATTCCCTTATGACCTTGTCCTACTTCACAGTTAACAAGTTAATGGAACATAAGAACCAGTGCTGTGAATATAGCTTGTTGTCACTTCTCCTGGAGTCTAAAAAGCTTAAAATTGGGTTCCTGGGTCAGAAGTTATGTGGTAATAGGGAATTCAACGACATGTCGCTAGGATTTATCCTCCAACTTTGCCCTGGTGCATCTACATCCCCTTACAAATAGTGCATTATGCTGAAAAGCGTAATATATTTACATTGTAAACATGTACAATAAAACACATTTTTACATCAGATACATTTGAGATGCTGCAGTTTGGTGCAAGTTGAAGATAAGTGGTAAGGTAAGGTAAGGTACCTTTATTCGTCTCCCTTAGGAGAAAATTGTCCCGGATTCAGGGGCCCACTGCTTCATCACAGACACAATAAAAGACAGTAAAAACAATAAGACAGTAACAGCAATAAAACCACAGAGCAACAATAAGACCACAAAGCAAAACAGTTAAATAGTAAGACAATAGAACCAGTACAATAAAACAATACAGCGGTGATGTGCAAAACATTTTGTGTGCAAGTGTTTTATGCAATAGTGCGAAAAGGTAGGACAGTCCTGCTTTCCACTATGGGGCTAAACAGGACTAGCCAGGGTTTCTTTCATGGTTCATTGCAGCTGTTTCATTCACAAATTTCTTTCACATCCTGCTGCTCTTGGAGAAGAGTTGCCTGTAATTCCATAGTAAAATTCTTAGTTTATTTCTTCCGGTGCCTTAGAAACACAATAAGGCAATCGTTGACCATGTAAATCCAAACATGGTACAGGACCAGTAATTTCAAAACAGTTTCCTCAGTGCCACTCTAAGTTTGTACCAACGTGAAATGTTGCTTAAGCCAAAACCTCATGTATGCAGAGTTACTGCTCTTAGTAGGCAGACTTTGACTCTTGTGTATCTTGATATTCAGAGCCAAAAGGCCAGGAGCCATCTCTGCATTGTCTCAAAAGCAGACAATCTCAGGCTGTAGAGCAATTTTGCCTTTTTGAACTGCAGGCACTGGCATCACCTAGATCATTTGACTGACAGAGGCTCCTGGCGGCAGTATGCAGACTTGGAGAAAATATTGCTGCAAGGCTCACTACAGAGTACAGCCCACCTTCAAGAAGCACAAATCCTGTCAGGCCAAGTTCCTTTTAACTGAAGCCCCATGAACAGAAATGACAAAGGAGGGGGTTAAAGACAATGAAGATGAGAACTCATAGTATGAGCTGAAAACTATAAACATGGCCACAGTTAATATTTGTTTATGCTTCATCGCTTGACACATTTGATAAGTGTCGCTCAACAGGAGTGAAAGAGCAGCGTGACGTTTTTAATTTATGCATCGGCAAAAGGTTTCAGTTGTGTTCATGGTAACCATATTTGACACAAGCGCTAGAACAACAACAAGAGAGTTCAGTTTTTAATTTTTGTTTGTTTGTTTGTTTGTTTGATCAGTCCTTTTTGTGTCTGTTTAACTTTTAGTTCATTATATATTTCTTAATATTATTTAATAGTGATGAGTAATTTTCAAACACTTGTTTTGTAAATTCCTGCAGTCTACTTTTTTTGTTTTCTATCGTTTGATTAACATATTTTGACTTTGCACAACCTCGGCAGACTGTTGCGGTCATTATATTATTGTGAGTATTACTACAGTACCAGGGCTGTCACAACATCAGACTTTCACATCAATATTTCATTTTAAAGCCGAGCTGAAGTCAAAAATGCACTTTCAACCCTTTTGGACCATGTCCCTGCTCCTTTTTTAGTGAAATTTAAAATGTATCACAGGAAAATAGCAAAAAATGAATTATTTCATATTCTTAAATTATAGCCTGCCACTTCCGTTTTTCATTTAAAACAAAATCCCCTAGGTCCCCGATGTCATCGTTGACTCGGGCTGTGATTGGTTGAATCATTTTTTAATTCAACCAGTTATATCACACCAATTCACCTGTCGATAGAAATGTAACGTCTGAGTGAGGTTAGCGCAGTACCCCCTAACTGGACAGGAAACCGAACCCGGGACCTCCGGTAACAGAGGCAGGAATGGATGCCATTCAGCTTAAGAGCTAGACCTGCTGGTGAGTGGACATGCAGCTGCTCTTACCTGTTATATAAACCTGTAAATATTAAATGAACTAAAGCTAGCTTGGTGTTAAAATTTAGCAAAGTCCTTGCAATGGATGCCAAGGAGTAACAACAACACTTGCCAGCAGCACTCCAATCAGATTCCTCGAACTTATGTCCTGCCTCTACAGCGCATTCATTGGTTATTGAATTGTTTGAATTGCAAATATGTCACAGCACAGCAGTTGACGCTCTGGAAAAAGGCATTTCAGCTCGTCTTTAAATATCACATTCATTGTCAGTACCAGTCGTGACACCCCAACCATTCATAGCATGCAGTATAGTTTGAATTTGAGTATTTTCTGCACTTTGATTTAGATTCCAACAACTCTGAAACTCCATTGCTCTTTGGTTATGCCTGAAAGAAATTACCATCTTTAAGTGAGGTTCTGCCTCTGAGTGACACTTTCTATCCAATTGAAACCCGTACAGGCTGTCACCAGCTAAGTTGGCCTTGGCCCTGGCTAGTTATACTGGCTCTAAAGAAAAAGCAGTACTGACTGGTTGAACTGCAAAGAAAGCTGTCGAGTCATTAGTTTGCTGATTAATTTGAGGATTGATCTGATCCACTGATCATTTGACTCATTGAGAACCGAATGAGAAAGACTGACCAAGGAAGTTCCTTTGTGAATCCACTGTACAACAAAAGTGAACAAGTTTCTACCGGTAGCCAACTGTGACAAACACACACTCTTAACACAACCACACATGCACAGACACTAATGTAGAGAATCAATGAATATACTGTATGTGTTTGAATAGATTAGAGTTAGACTTTATGGACATGAAATGTGAGAACATACACAACATATACTTGACCACGCATAACTGAGTATACATAACAGACACACACACATAAACACCTTCCCACACACACAAAACATACCATATTCACACATGACCACATACAATATGGACTGAATATTTCTTTCCACGTTTACAGACACAAATGGTCTTAAAAAGTGCCAAAATGGTGAGTTTTACTTGCAGGTAAACTGTAACCAAACATCTGTGGAAATTAACTTAGTGTCTTTACAGGCATAAATGTCTTTTTTATTTTGGTATGTATTTATTTCTCTGTATCATTTATGCACTCAATTTCTTAACTGATTGTATTTTTAGTGTAATAGTTCTCATGATGTGTTCTTATCTGCTATCTTTGTGTATGCTGGAATGAAATATGAAAATGTGTATGTCACATGTGGAGTTGTTATGGGTCCTTCTGATCTGCCTGAATTGAACAACTTGTAATGTTACTGTCACAAACGCTCAATCACAACCAAATTATCTCTTCCCTTTGTAGAGTCTTCACTCGAATAGATACAAAGATGACAGAGCACAATTTTAATCAACCACTACATTTATGCAATTATGTAGGATTAAATTACTAAGGTTTTGGTCAGCCAAAGCTTACAGAAGTTTTTGTCCTCAGTTGTATGGATACTGGCACATGCACAGACACGTGCATGGAGACACACACGCACACACTCACACACACCATCAAAGTGGTGTTGAGATGAGTGTTGAGTTGATGATATACCTGTCACCACTGGCCTTTTCGAGGACGATGTTTTTCTGTCCCTCATGGGAAAATCAAAAAACAGTGGGAAAGTCTGCGTGTGTCCTTCTTGGAAGATTGAACTGGCAGGACTAAGTTTTATCCCATGCATGTGTGTGTGTGTGTGTGTGTGTGTGTGTGTGTGCTTGCTTGTTTTTTAATGCTCGTGTGCTTGTGTGTGTGACATTATGCATGTGTGTACACTCATTTTATCAGCTTTCACAGTACCTTTCATGTCTGACAGTACAGCTTTGCACGAGTGCGTCCTTACCGTGAGACTGGCAATCATTCATAAATGTGTGGGTGTGTGTGAGGGATTTTGTTATGAAGGTCCACTCTGTCGAGGGATTGACGGCTGAGGACGCGTATCGAGGCATTTTCAATTAATCTGACTCTCAGTCTGCAGGGTGCTCCAATAAGGCTGTGCTTATTCACTCGCTCGCTGTCACTCTCTGTCCCTGTCATGCACACACACACACACACTCACATTCTCTCTTTCTGATCCTATTACATGAACATAGACTTTAATTGTATGCTGTCCACTTCATGCACACTTTTCATTCGCACCAACACACTGAGAATGCAAACAATTAGCCAAATACATGGATTTCATGTCTCCCCGTTAACATGGTGATAGTAATTACACACTGCCACGCCTGCACACACACTGTTAATCAGAAATATTGCCTCATATACTTTAATTCCAAACTTACTCATGTAGGCACCAGCCAAACTGAAACCTCCACATATATCACTGCCCCCTCCTGGTTAATTAAACTCCATTTTGAACTTTAATGCTTTCACTCCTGACCCTCCTGCTCTTTGTCACTGATTAGCATTAGCACAGCAGGTGAGCTTGCACTCTGACAGCTGGCATGGTGTGCTAGTTACCCTAAAGTGCGGGAAGGAGCAAACTAAATGTTGCCTGACCCCACACAGACCCCGGCTAAGTAAAGGAAAAGATTTATACTTTGGTATTTTAACCCGTGTGTTGCAGTGACTCCCTCACAGCTGTTTTCTTATATCACTGGATGCAGTGGGTTGAAAGGACAAGAGGCAGAGATCAGAGAAAGAAAGGAGGAAGAGACGACAGAAGACCATCAGTTACGTGAAAGAAAAAAAGCAAAGAAATATCGTGAGACACAAGTGGGTTTAGTGAAGCTATATATATATAAATATATATATCTGTGTTTTCCGCCCTTGTCCAGGTATGTCTTGTTCCAATAGCCCATTTCTCATCAGGTTGCCCTGGTTCCCTAGCACCTTGTTGACCCGGGCGACGTCTGAGCCGGTGTGACTCATTATTGTGTTCTCCCATGTCCTGAGGTAGGCCTGATAGCATTAAGGATCTTGCCTAAGGACCCTCACTGGAAGGTGATGGAGCCCTGACTGGGCTGGAACGGATGTGGAAGGTTAAGGCCAGCGCGGAACCCTCAAATTCCCAGGCCTCTGGTATAGGACCCAAGCTTGAGGATGACACAGATACCACCCCACGAGGGTGAGAGGGCCTTTTCTTTTCATATATGTATATATATTTATTTAGAGAGAGATAATTTTAGAAAGGGCTCAGTTATTTCTCAAAACGACTTGGCACTGTAGTTTTCTTAGCAAACTTTGCTGAGCAGAGGTATATGGAGCTATGGACTCTGGGACTCTATGGAGCATTCAAAGCAGTAAGATGGTGTGTGTGTCAAAGTAAAACAAACCTCAGTGCTTACACCATAAAGAAACACCTCACCCATTGCAACAGTGTGGTTCAAAGATATGATGACACTGGAGGTCTATTATATCAAGGAATTAACTATATCAGGCATTGGCTTCACAGACTATATATT
>JAQFJA010000020.1:12996595-13014334 GCA_029874485.1 Naso brachycentron
TTTTTTTCCATTTTTTTTTTTTGTTTTGTGTGTGTGTGTGTGTGTGTTTCCTAAAGAGGTAAGTACCAAACAGAATTTGAGAGTGTTCCTGTTTCTTGTGGATTTATTTACTTCCTCAACATGAGCACATGAGCTGTATTAAATGCTGCTAAAGGACGGAACTGTTCCCATGTTACTTTGTCATGTTGAAGAGTCAGAAGAGTAAACTGCAAGTAACATTTGATCAGTGTTCTACCTGTGTTCATTTTGTCATTAATCGGGTTGTGGGTACAATGGACGCGAACATGACAGAGGGAAAGGGGAAGGAGTGATCAACACAGACCGTTTGAGAGAATGCAGAAAACTGACAGAAGAGAGATTCATAGTTTTCTGAAGACCGACAGACTTTACTGTTTGATCAGTTGTGTTAAGCTGCTCTACAGGAGTCCAATATCAAAATCACAGACCCAAAAATTAGTATAAAATATCCTCTTTAAGGAAATATATTTCTTTAGAAATTTAACACAAAGAATCCAGAGTGTCCTTCTATAATGCAACCTAAATGTGTGGGGAAAAAAAGCAAATATGCTCATGTCGTCTTGACTTTTCCATTGCTTTCATGATTGATGATTGGTCCTGATCAATGTCACAGTGCAATCTCTTACCCACAGAGGGGGCAGCTGAGACGGCTGTCGCTGGTTCGACCACGCAGACAGCGGGCACAGAAGATGTGGTAGCAGTCCAGCAAACATGGGGACTGGTACTGCTCATGGCACAGGTGACACACCAGGGGGTGGACATTACTACAATCCACATTACAAAGGTTGTCCAAGTTGTTAAAGATTCCTCCGGCCATCTGCTAACAGAGTTTTTGAAAAATGACAAACTGTGAGAGCATCACACATCATTAAACGTATCAAAAATGCTTCAGTGTGTGTTATGGTCCTAATAGTCCAGTTACTATAAGAGAGGCTAAGCTGAGTGAGACATAAAACACTTCAGTCAAGCGAGTCAGATCTGAATAAAAATACGAAAGAGGAACTTTTTTCTGCTCTCTCTTACCCCGTCAGATGTGCAGTGAGTGTGTGGAGCTCCAGTGACAGAACACAATCCAATGATTGCAAACAAATCTCTTCAAAGACACTTCCGGCACCTACATTACATCCAGCTCAAACTCTTACTGTAAATGCAGAAGGCTAGTCTGCAGAAAGTGCAGAGAGCCACTGTCTTACCTCTCAGCAGTGCTATCAGCTACCCCCTGCAGGAATGACAGCAATGCAGAAACTCTTCAATAGTGGGCTGATGGGGTCCCTCCGCCAGGCAGCTGACAGCACACACCTCCTGCCAGCCTGCCAGCCCCCAAGTGTTGCCAAAGTGCAAAAGGGACATTTAATATTGCTCTCCCATACGGAGTAAAAATACAGTTGTCCTATTTCTAATGTCACACTGTTGGACTTCAGGGCAGGGTGAACGGAGGGTAAGAGGCAGAATTAATTTGATCAGCTGCAACTCTTAAAAGTGAATGCATTATTTTTATGCCTTTAAGCACAACATAACAAAAATACTACATAAATAAAGCTTGGTATTACTATGTCGCACAAATTGATGTCCAAAAATCGATATTTTTGGGGGGGGGTAAAAAATCATGTTTTCATTTTGATCTTATAGCAGCTACATCAGTGTGTGTTTGGAAATGTGCCAATATTGAAACAAATTGGAATTTCACATGAAATAGTTTGACGCAGTTTGTCTGCTGAATTATCAACATGATGTGATGTGATGTATTAAGACGACCCAGAGCGTACACAGCATCTTTTATTTCAGCTGTTTTTACATTTTCAGTGAACTACGTGGAATAACACAATATATCGCAATATGCATCGAATCGCAATGTATTGTGATATAATTGTATTGTACTGTACTTGGTCAGTAACGTTAAATTAGATCAAGTCTGACCTCTTTCAACAGCTGGTGCTCCATTCATGCATTCATGACCTACACTGTGTAAAGCGTCACACACACTTGTTAACCGTAGAACTTTGAATCCACCGTTTGCTTAATCGATCCCAGAAAAATAGATGCGATCGATTTTGCGGCCGGGTTTAAACTTCCTGCGCAGCCTTCGCCTCTTCCTTTTTGCTGAATGTCTCAGCCATGGCTCCGATAGTGAGTAGTAAAACGATCAAATTAACTACGTACAAACGATATTTTACGATAGTCGTTTGCACTCTGACAACTGTAGAGAACTTATGTACCTTAATATAGCAACCACGAACGGTTTAGCGAGTTTGTTTTAGCTCTGTTTATTGTAACGTGTAACACCACGTTGTGCTAAGTATTATGCTAACGATAATGCTAACGACAGCTAGCGGTAGGCTAGCAGAGTTTCTTAAGAAGGACAAAATTTGGACGGTGTTTCTTAACGTTTGTATTGTGCAGTTTGGGAAATAAGACGAAAAGTGTATGTTTGTAAATTGTATATTGTGTATTTTTGATAGAATCGTCAAGTTGTTGAAATTTGTGCTGTAACCCGCTTTATTTCTGTGCTAGAAAAAGCAGGTAGTCAAGAAGCAGGGTGGCAAGAGGAAGAAGCAGATCCTGAAATTCACCCTGGACTGCACTCACCCTGTGGAGGATGGCATCATGGATGCTGCCAACTTTGTAAGTAGATCAGTTATTTTTTTCTGAGTGTTAAACAGTGTTCAGTAGCTGTTAGACATGGCTGCTGTGTGTTGAGCAGTGCTGTCCGCTCAGTGGGATCAGTCATGTAGTTGGAACCTTATAAGACTAAAGCCACAGTGGGATGTCAGTCGTTCAGGCTGCGTGTAAGAACCTGTGTAGCGATTACGTTACGCCTGCTGCAGTTGAACGTGCAGGCCCGTGTGTACCAACTCTGTGCTGTGCCCTTTGCTCTGACAGGAGCAGTTCTTGCAGGAGCGCATCAAGGTGAACGGCAAAGCTGGAAATCTCGGAGGCGGCGTGATTTCCATTGAGAGGAGCAAGAGTAAAATCTCTGTGAACTCTGAGGTTCCCTTCTCAAAGAGGTACAAAACACAATGCTAGTCTTATGAATAAAGACATATCAGGTGATTGAAATGCTTTTGCATTTCCTGGTCTTGTAACATTGAAGTAACCACATAAAGGAGGCTGTTGTCTGGTCTTTTCTCTATCCACACGCACTATTGTTAGAAAAGATGACAAATGAATCCTGAAATGTACTTGAAATTGAAAGAACATCCTCAGCTGTTGTATTGCCTGTGCCCAACTGCTTTTGAACGCTAAGTGTAATAATAAGGATATTTACGATCATATATGATGTTCTACAGCATTGTGTGAACGGTGCAGTCAAGCTGGAGCTGAAAACAATGGAAGTGAAAGGGCATTTCAAAAAGGTTAATTTAATAGATAGGACAATAGTCGAAAGTTTGGTGGTGTCCTCAGTCTAAAACACGAAGTTAAACAGTTAACAATAAGCTGCAAACAGCCGTTTGTTTCCTGAATCAGCTGAAAGAGCCGTCCTCGGGTCAAAAGCCGTCGTTCAATTTCCTGTCCTGGCAAACCTGAGAGGACGCCACTAAACGTTTTGAACTCTTAAAACGACCTCTTCTGAGGGATTGTTGAAGCATTTGCATTAAGCCCTTCATCTCTCTTATTTTCAACCAGCAGTGACATCAGCAACGAGCTCCAGCTCTTGTAACTGCACCGTGTGTCATAACGCTGTAGAACAACGTATATGATCGTAAATATTCTTGATAAAAGGCTCAATGTGCAAAAAACAAACTTTCCCTTTAAGCTCAAATCTAATTAAGATGGTCAAATCTGATTAGAATTCAGGTCAACCTGCGTAAAGGCTCTTTTCATAATTACAGGAAGCAGTTACTCTGTACACTATTGTTTCAGTCTCAACATTGATTGGTTGAATGTAGTTTTTAATAATTAAAGTGATAGTTCACTGCAAAATTCTGCTCAGTGTATCATTTACTCACCCTTAGATGTCTTGAAATAAAAAACGTGTTTTTTCTTACAGCGCTCCTCCACAGTTAACTTTTTTTTTGTTTTTTGTTTTTCCCCAAAAATACGAGCCACTCACTGAAGCTGCAGTCTTTGGAGATACTGTTTTGAAACATCAAAACCATTTAAAAGTGTTCATCCAAAAATCTTGAAAGCTTGGTGTGGTATAATCCAAGTCTTTGTCATTTTGTATTTAGTACTTCCAAAACACTTAAATATCAGCTAAAAAGTCATTAAATCCAACATCTGATCCAATGTTTTGAGTTGCGTGTTATGGTTACACGTTGGTAAACTCTAGTTTGAATAAATATAGTCCACCAAAAACTGCAGAAACTCCTCTCTCTCTCTGCACCAGCCATTTTTGTACGTTTACATGTTTGGCATAACATGTTGCGCACCTTTTAAGAAAAGAACATAATGATATGCAGACGATAATGGCTGGTGCAGAGAGAAGTGGAACCATTTTTATTCAAGTCGGAGTTCACTGACGTTCAGAATAACCGTAACACGCAACACAAAATACTGGATGGGATGTGTTGGATTTAAGAGCTTTTTAGCCAAAATAAAAGTGTTTTGGAAGTGTCGAGCCTGAGACATGATAAAGAAGACTTTGATTATACCACACAAAGCTGCTGGGATTTCTGGATGGATGTTTTTAGGTGGTTTAGAGGTTTTGAAACTTTATCTCCGTAGACTGCCAGCAAAAACAGCTAAAGAGAATGGCTCACATTTTTGGAAAAATAAAAATCTGTTTACTGTGGAGGAATGCTGGAAGGAGAAAAATGTGTACTTCATTTCAAGACATCTAAAGGTGAGTAAATGATACATGAACGACATTTTTGCGGTTGCATATCATTTTAAAGCTTTGTAGGTGTTAAATGCTCAGTCTCAATTGGAGGTGAGGATGAAAGTACAAACATAGTACTGAGGCAGATATTGGTGACTGACAGTAAATATAACTGGCCTGATGTGGTCAACAATGTAAAACCATGCTATAGTTACTATTCTAGACAAGACAATTTCTACTTTTAAATTCAGTGAAGTATCCAGCCAGTCTGTAAGTTTTGGGTTTTATTGTTGACGTTAAGTCTTTGCAGGGGTTAATGTCTCCAGCCTGATAGAGCGGAAGTGGAGTCTCTATTTTTTTTTTTATGCCCAAAGAAGTGAAAAGGTGTGTGTGTATATATTTTTGTTTTTAAATCAGGCATGCTTTGATATTAAGGACCTGTTAAAGGAAAGTGAAAATATACAGGCTGTTTTTTTTAGTCATTTTGACTGGTCATTGTGTCATAGTAGGAAAACAAAGATATTATAATAACGTCAATAATGACTTTATTTAATGAAATTGTCCCAGTTAATCAGGAGAAACCACATTTACATGCACAGAATATTTCATTTTTGCTCTTATTGGGAAAAACACATTCCTCTAAGCTGTACATGGATACAAAACTGAATATTGCAATATTATCTTTGTTTACTCCAGTTGATACAGTGACATATGTCCTCTGGTCCTGATGGTACTTCTTTGGGTCAAGATTGGATTTTTTCAAACAAATTTTCTACGTTGGCGATTTGACTGTGCAGTCACTTTCAACGTCTGAATTTTTCCAAGTGTCGGACCAGCACTGTTGGCCTTTATTCTGCGTCTGTCCTCAGCCTTGTCAGGCAGCTTTGTAACAACACAGACCTGAAACGAACATGCAGGGGTTTCAAACGGTTTCAAACCACATATTAGACGCATGTTGTGTACATGTCCAAAGAAAACTCCTAAATCAGAAAAAATCTTATCGTCTTGTTGTGGAACTTATTTGGAAAAATGCTTAATTAGGAATATTCTACTGGAATCTGCCTTTTATGTGACCTGTGTCAAATTAGGAACATTTTTTTTTTATCATGTTTAGCACAGTTAGTGAACCAGAACACAAAACAACAGCCCTGTGAACCCAAAGCAGATAAATGTAATTTAGCCATTATTAATTTTTTATTTGGACCTGTGATTTCCCACAGTAGCATAAAAGCATCTTCTTTGGAAAATAATCCCAGCAAGGTCTGCGGATTATCTCAGGATTTATTATAAAGTTGAATTAAAGTGGGAAAACAGGATGAAAATAAAAATCTGAATGTTTGCATCCGAAAGATTCGAACTGCGTACTTTTAAAATGTTACATATATATAATAAAACTCCCTAACTTTAATTTACATGAACCAGTTATAGAAAGTGAAAATGTGTGTGTGTGTATATATGTGTGTGTATGTGTATGTATATGTGTATGTATATATGTATGTATATATATATATATATATATATATATATACACACACACACACATATATACACACACACACACACACACACAAATAAACTTACTTAAGTGATATATTAACAGTTCTAAGCCTGCTTGCAGTCGATGGACTGAATGTGGCTCCACCCTCTTGGGATCCTTTGGGACCATTTGGTACCCCAACAAAAGGGTGAACAAAATAGGTACGGTACGGTTATTTGGTACCATTTAGTTATCTTTTGACAGTGGAAACGCAAACAATTGTGTACCGTACTGTAACAAACCAAGCTGTACCACTCAGTGAAAATGGGGCTAAAATCTGATGCATTTTGAACAATGTACACTCACTTTATAACCACTTCATTTTCCATGGCGACAGCTCAAAATGGCCAACAAGTCATGGACACAGCAATAATGGAAAACCAAAGCTTTTGATAGGTCTAGGGCTGGGATGACGCGTTGATGTAATCAATTACGTAAATACGTCGATTTGAAAAAACGTGCTTCCAGGCGTCGCAAGCAGCCCACAACAAAGTAAAGATAGCTGTGCTCAGCCAAGGCAATTTACCTGGAGAACAAACTGAGAGGAAACCTGCCCACGTTCATGCAAAGTGTGGGAATAGGACCCAAAAACATGGTCCTCTGTAAGCTGTGCAGTGTGGAAATGGCTTATGACAGCAGCATAACTGCCATGCATGAGCACTTGAAGAAAGAACAACTTGGAGCGCTTTGTAAGGACGACATTCCAGAGCAAGACAGCAACGCTGTGTTTACTTTCTGTCCACATCAAGAGTTTAATATATTTTCTTATCAACACATGTGCAACATGCATCTGTTAGCAGTAACTGATTTTCTAATGTTAAACGTTTCATCTTCGGTTCCATGTTAAAAGTAATTTATGCACCGCTGCTGCTGTTCATGTAATGTTATACGATGCGTCATTTTTTAATTTAACATTGTTATTCGTCCAATGAATAAATGTCCGTTTAATTTCTTTATTTGTACTGCAATGTATATTTCAAAAAAACTCCTTAAACTAAGGTTACAGTCCAGTGGCTTAGCTGGAAATAAAATGCTGCTATTTCTGAGTGAAAGTGGATCGGCCATGCAACTGACTGAATGAATAATTAATGGATTCTTGCCTATTTTTTAGGCTGTTAGACGGTGTTTTAATGGCTATATCTGTAGAATATTTCCAAGACATGAAGAGAACAATCACACAACAGGAGAGGGTCCCGTATCTCTTCTTTTTTCTCTCTCCCTCTATCAGACTGTGTGTAAAGTCACATATTTATTGATAACTGTGAAAGGCAAACTTCAGGGCTTGCTGCAGCTGTGTTTGAGTTGCCACATGTTTGAGGCAGACTGTGTGCCAAAGGCTTTACAGTAGCCTACATTCCATTTGTAGTAATATGTGCCTGTGCGTTGTAAATAAATACGGTATCTTCCGCTGCATTTTAAAGTATGAAATAAAGCATTAAGCTATGCATCCTTTGTTTCTTGTTGTAGTTTATCTTTTAGAAAAAAATAATTGAATAAAGTAGCCTACTGAAAAACTGACTTTTTAAATGTTTTAATTGTAAATTCACTGCAAAATTATTAGAGTAACTGAAGAACCAATCAATAATCAAAAAATTAGTCTTTAGATTAATCAAAAAGCAATCATTAGATTAGTCGAGATTTATCAAGATTAATCGATAAAAAAGCAATCGGTAGATGCAGCCCTAGAAGGAGCTGTTTGTTAAAATACAAAACGTTCAAATTGGCAAAAATGGATATTCAATTTAAAATAGCCAACTTTCTGTTGAGTTTAGGCTTTGTCGTAAAAGATTTTTTTGTAGATCTGGGGATACATACATACATATAAATACCAAATTTGGTACATTTAGGTGAAAGTAGTCCAGAGGGCTACACTTAAGGAGGCACTAACAAGCTATTTTGCCCCCTAACACTAGAACCCATATCAGACCTAAATTTCCATCACCACCCCTTAATTTTGCGACAAGTTTCATGAGAATTTGAGTATGTTTAGGCCCTAAAAAAAAGTTAATTTATAAGAAAGAAAAATCAATAATCCCTTGCAAATCAATAGTCTTCACACCACATGCTTGGGCAAACTATACAAAAACCAGAGGTGGAAAGTAACAAAGTACAAATTCATCCTTACCGTACTTAGGTAGATTTTTCAGGTTTCTGTACTTTACTTGAGTATTTATTTTTCGGACAACTTTTTAGACAACAAAAAAGCATTCCAATGAGGGTTTCTTTGCTGTACCTCTTCCAGTGTTTTCAATGGTGTTGTGTTGTCCCCCAATACTCCCAGTGTGAATCTCAGTGTCTGCCACATTTTATTACAGAAATTTCTGCAGCTCAGAATCTGAGAAACGGACACACTGATGTCTTCTCCTGACAAAGGCAGAAAAATAGAGTCAGACAGACATCATGAAGGTAAAAAGACTTCAAAGGTCAACAGTTTAACCCCACTAACATTCCATCAATCACATCCTCCGTGTCATGCAGTTAAAGCCTAATGACCTTGGCCCTGCATGAAAAAACTCAAGACTTCAATCATCATAATGAAGACAATCTGTTGGCACAGCAGAGTCACCAACACAGAGGACTCTAGCAAAAGCATGCTATATAGTCCAACCAAAAAGTTGAACCTGGTTAAACTTGTGCTGCAATACGATGCTATTTTATCCATTCATCCAAGTGTCCAAGTTCAAGGGCTCTATTTTCATGCCGGTGCAAAGATGGTCTAACCGCAGATCTAGACGTATTTGTAATTTCATGCAGCGCAAGCAGCTCTTTTCACCGCCTGTGGCAAGTTGCTATTTTCATGAACCGGGCTGTGCAGAGCTGGGTTGAGCAGCGCAACAGAGGGAGGGTCGGTAAAGATGTGCTGTTGCAGTGCAACTTTGGTGTCATTTTGGAAGTAAATTTGCGCTGTGCTTCTGGCCATCTCAAACCAGGTCTAAAATGCCGGCGGTGCGCTATTTGTGTGGCTTTCGGAGTCAAGAGCACAAATGACCTGTCCTATCTAAATTCTTACAGGTGGGTTTGGTGGATGTTTTCTGCTTATCTTTAGGCTACATAAATAATCAAAAAGTTAATTTTCAATGAAATCTTCTATTTCAGTAATCATATAAAATGTTAAGCTGACTCTTGTCTGATAACTAGGATGTATATTAGGCAGCTGATGTGTGCCATGATGCAGCAGCCACACTCCATCAATTGAATGCAGCCACCATGGATATAAGGTAGGAGCTGGCATACAAGCACTTGTATTTAACAGACAAGAGTCAATATTGTTTTTATGATTAAAAATATTGCATTCAATCAATCATTTTGATTATTTTGTCCACGTTCAAATCAACGTACACGTTCAAATCAACGTATACCGTCGTTTCTCTGGTTTCTATCAATAAATCAACTTGGGAAAGTGATAAACTTTGAGAAGTGAAAATGTTGTTCTTTAAGGAAAAATGCCACCACTATGGGTTGAAGCAGAAATTTAAGTTAGATAAAAATATCTTTGGAAATTGTTTGATCCATATCTTGTCAATTAATGTTGACTTTTTCACTTTTAAACACTAAAGTTATGAGACATGCTCGAATTACACTGAAGCTGTTCAGTTTTGATATTAGATACCTTTCCCTTATTAGCAGGGCACATGGCTACTCATTAATTATGAGTCATTTTTAATTAAAGACTCAGTCTGAGACAGACAGAACATGTACTTAATCACCACTTTGGATTCAGCCATAAGTCTTTCAAGTCTTTTCGCATATCAGGAAAGGACCTGCGTTCTGTGAGGGTTGTGGATTTTTATTGATCTACGTGAGCTGTTTTGTGCTAGCCTGGCAAGCCATACTATAACATTAAAATGTATAGTCTGGCAACGACCGACAGACCTCTGCTCAATCCAAGGGGTGGGATGAGCGCTGTCTTTCAAACTGCCTCTGCACGTAATAGGGTAGCACTACGACCAATCAGAGCAGTAACCTAACCCTACCAGCGGAGCAAGCTGGTAAATTAAACTTTTACCGTATCCCGTCGGCAAAACAGCAAATACATCTTTCTTCGAAAGAAATGACTTGAGTGCATTTTCTTGCTCAACTTTCAAAGAAAAGGACAAGTCTAATTCTGCCAAAGTTGATGCCAACGCCAATTCAAACGACTGCTTTTCCTTACTACTTTGGATCCAGCACCTACCACAGGATGTGCGTGTCTTATTTTGATTTTCTCTTTAAGTTCACATATGTTGTGTCATCAGTCGTCATTTTCTGGTCCCATACTGTCTAAAGCAGGAATGTGGTGTGATGTAAGGAAGAGCCTGCTAAACCAAAGGAAAAAAAACGGATTAAATTAAACGGTCTCTTTTTAAAGCTTGTAATGTACATGTAAAAGTAAAATGGTTTTTCTAAAACTTTGTTTGCCTGTCCGTTTTTGACCTGTGGTTAACACTGTTGCTCATCTAACATTGATGTGGAGTTGGTCTGTTGATGAGCTTTTGGAAATTACTAACAGCATACAGAAGAACTTTAAATTTCATGTTTTGTTTACATCGCAAAAGTCTTAATAAGTAATGGATGTATTTTAAAAGTACTTTCAATGCAAATTCTAAACACTGGTTAAGTTCTGCTGCAAAAGTGTATTTGTCAATTTGTTCTTTATCTCCATTCTTTACATATTAGCCATTTCATAGGCCTCATCATCCCGCTAATAGTACTGCTATATACACACACAGATGCAAAAAACAGAGACATCCTTTACACAGTTATAAAATTTGTAAAGATGGGGGCTGTGAGATACACACCAATATGCTAATATGGTCTACACGCGACAAAAAAATTATGATTGTCCTGTAATTTTGTCAAAATGTACCCTTGTCCTTTCAAACACGCAAACATCCAATTCATCCAGGGAAGGAAAAGTTACAGGGATGTCAAGATGCTGCTATTCTAGGAATCATTATCAGAGAGGCCAAACAAAACACCAAGCCAGTGACCCTCTTTCTCATTTAGCTCCACATGCCTTGAGTCACCAGATTGATGCTTTTGTCCTTTTTATTAGAATGCAACGACTGACCACCCAGTGCTCTCCTCCTCCTCCTCGTCCTAATCTTTTTTCCTCTGTCCAGTCACTTACCCTGGGAATTACTGTTAAGCTGAATTACAAATTATGGGAAAGGATTTATACAGTAATGGCCTCAGTTCTCAATCACACTGATGTGCACTGGCTGGCAGGGATGCACAAGCACACACACACACACACACACACACACACACACACACCTCAAATCATCCCAACCGAGAGTCAACAAAGTCTTTGCAATAATAACATTCTTCATTTTCAATTTCTATCCGTCCCTTCCCTCTTAAGCCTGCTTACACCTACATACATGTTGTCATGTATGGTAACACTGCCACTTATGACATGCAGAAACGAGCACTGGGCTGAAAATTTTAGCACCTAACCAAATTAATTGAGTGAAACTGTCAGAGTCAGAGTAATCACTTTAAGTTCAGTTTTAGTGGAAAATGATGTCTCTTTATGACCTGTGGCAAATGTCTGCAGCTATCAGCCATGTGCACATCATTAATGGAGGAATCTTGTATTAGCATATGCTATTTCATGGAAATGCACGTCTGCAAACACCCTCTAACTTCCTTAGAAACAGAAGTCCCCGAAATTACTTAACTTCTTGGATTTTTCAAGAATCTGTCAATACATTTTCTTGTATATTCTTGTTCCCAACAGTCTATATTTACTTCTAATAGCTAAGTAAATGCATAGTATTGTTTCTCAATGTGACCTCTTTCTCCTCTTTTTCGTTGTCCATCCATCCATCCATCCATCATTAACCATTTATCTGGGGTCGGGTCGCCGGGGCAGCAGTTTCTGTCCACATTGGCCAGCTCTGACTGGGGGATCCCGAGATGTTCTCAGACCAGTGCAGATATTTAATCTTTCCACCTGGACCTGGGACTGCCCTGGGACCTCCTCCCGGCTAGATGTGTCTGCAACACCTCCATAAGAAGGCGACCAGGAGGCATCCTTACCAGATGCCTGAACCACCTCAACTGGCTCCTTTCAATGCAAAGGAGCAGTGACTCTACTCCTCAGTCCCTCACGGATGACTTAACTTCTCACCTTATCCCTGAGGGAGATGCCAACCACCCTCTTGATGAAACCCATTTCAGCTGCTTGTATCCAGTCATGACTCATCCTTCATGATCACAGGTGAGGGTAGGAATGAAGATTGACCAGTAGATCGAGAACTTTGTCTTCTGACTCAGTTCTCTTTTTGTCACAACAATGCAGAAAAGACAGCGCAAAATGGATCCCGCTGCACCAATTCTCCAGCCGATTTCCATTAGTCCCCTTAGTGCCCTTCGTACCCTCGCTTGTGAACAAGACCCCGAGATACTTGAACTCCTTCACTTGGGTTAAGGACTCATTCCCTCTTCAGATTGGACAGTCCACTGGTTTCCTGCTGAGAACCATGACCTCAGATTCAGAGGTGCTGATCCTCATCACAGCCACTTCACACTCTGATGCGAACCGATTCAGTGAGTGCTGAAGGTCACAGACTGATGATGCCATCAGGGCTACATCATCTGCAAAAAGCAGCAATATGATCCTCAGCCAACCACATTACAACCTTCCCCTCGACTATGCCTCAAGGTCCTGTCCATGAAAATCAAAAACAGGATTGGTGACAAGGCGCAGCCCAAGCGGAGGCCAACCCCCACCAGGCACGAGTCTGACTTGCTGCCATGTGTGATCGCAAATAATTGTCCATTTAGCTATCACTTGCTATCTGTTACAAGATAAAGATGTCAATACGCCAGTCCCTTAAAATGTACTTTGTAAGGTCATGATTTTTTACATAGTATTTCAGGTACATAATATGTTAAACATTCAACTGATTTAGGCTGCCATTTGATTGCCAACAACTGACAGTAAAAAGAGACGTTCCTTTAAAAAAACAGACTTTGTGATTTCAGCTTCATGTTTATGGATGAAAGGTGGTAGACAATCCAAATCCCAATTACCTAAATCAAATCATAAATCTGTCAGTCACTCAACTCTTGTGAACAGTGTAAACATCTCTACTTCAGACCCTAATTAAGCCACCATCTGGTGAATTTGCTGTCTGACTTTTTGATTCGCACTGAGCCTATCTGCCCAAATACTCCAGCATGCAGGCATATGTGTCATAAAGCAGAGAAAGATACTAAGGTGGAAAATTATGAATTACTAGCTGACTTCTATCATTTCATTCCATTCCAATTCGCTCACTAATTCTGAAGTTCTCCAACAAGGCAAATCAGTAACAAAAATTTAGTGTTTCATTTGTAAGCATTCTGAACTCCTCTTACAGATGCATACACAAACCCACACATCTGTGAATAAACACTTACAAAAGCAAAGCTTGTTTGATGGCCCCTGCATGTGTGTATGATTGACTGTGCACATACAGTGTGTCCATATGTGCAGGAGGCAGTGCATCTTTCTCTGCCAGCACTGATACAGATGCCATCATTCTTTCATTATCTCCCAGTCCACGCTGGCTACAGAGGGAAGACACCAACATGCCAGACGGCGCGCATGCTTGGCACCTCCTCACAGCTCATCTTTAAGTACTGTCTACCATTGTGTCCTCCCGCTCTGTGCTGAACGTTGCGTCGGTGAACGAGCTTCGCGGTAAGTCTGAGCCAGAAACGGGGGAAGAAGGAATGGTAATTGCATGTCATGCTGTGCAGCCTCCTTCTTTTTCTGCCCTTGATGGCCTCTTACAGTACAGCAAACTGCAGAGAGGAAGTATGTATAGTCATTCGTCTGATTAAATGGCTATCTATGGCCCGGCAGTTCACTCTCTGTGGCCTAATTACATTTTTTAATGGGAATACGAATTAAATTGAGAGAGCTCTTATCTTGTTATTGCACTGTAAATTCTATCAAGTGGTCACACATGGTTTGTCAAAGATGGGTGTGTGTGTGTGTGTGTGTGTAGTACGATTCCACCATAACTACAATTAATTTCAGTATTTATCCAAAGAAATTCAGCAGTAAGAAGCACTTTTGACCCTGTCGCTCCTTCCCCAGTGTGCTATATTGATATACAAGCAGAAGAATTGGAAAAAAAAAAAGAAAAAAAAATTTTCTAACAGGGCTAATTTTGCGGTCATCACATTATGCTCTAATTTTCTGTTGGAGCTACGAAGTCACAGATGGTTGGATTGGAGCTGGTATTGAAAAATGAGCTGGTGGGTTTGTGTCTTTTATTGAAAGTTTTTGTTTTCATTCATCTTCAGAGGAGAATATTTTCAACAGCCATTCAAAACAATTAATGCTAATTATGAAGCCTGTGTCTTCTGAGAAGCTACTTGTTGGACTCAATGGGGCAGAATAATGTCAGTGAAGAGGGACATTAATGTTTGTGTCAGAGCAGTTGTTACTGAAGCTTTGTGGCATTTCACAGTTAAGGTTAATTGATCTTACATTCAGCCAAGATGTGCTTGAGAGCAGCCTGAACTACAGGCTGAGTCCTCTCCCATCCAAAGATTTATGTTCATAGGAGAGGACATGTTAGCCTCCATGCTCCACATCTCACGCCATGTGATTTTCCTCCTCTCGACCGCATCCCACCCCATCCGGCTTAGCTTGGGATGTGGCTCTGGTACACCTGGCAGCTTCTTCTTGATAATGCACCACCTCAACCACGAGGAGCCAGCGTTTGATTGGAGTAGCCTTTTGCCATATAGGTTTCATCTCTCCCAGACCAAAGCCTCCTCTGCCTTGTCAGACATGGCCCACTGAGTCCATGTGCCGGGGGGCAGATTTTGCGTCTAAAACTGTCAAAGCTGGGGTCCACTTTTTTCCTGTGGGCAGGGATGAAGCTACATCTCTTACAACTGAATCCCAAGATCTTCTCCAGTCTTGCTTTGGCATATTTGTATTCCTTCATCAGACTAGAGATAGGCAGCATAGTATTTGCACTGTGCCTGTTTAAAATGAAATTGGACAACTTTTTTTGGCTTAACTTTTTTTTGTCATTATGATGTATAACCTGATTGAACAGTGTAATAGTGGTTAAAAAAATGACACCATTCGCTGCTAAATTGATCTCCAATATGCCTTTTTTTACCATGATATTTTCTTTGCCACCGGGATGAGGGTTTCATGGAAAAATGAAAAATCAGTGATGCTCTCTGTACTCTCTGTCCTGATTGGCCTGTCTATGCTGCACTTCTGGGCAACAGGTGACATTGGTAAGAGCTGATCGGCTCACCGTGTTCTGACTCGCCTCAGCCAACAACACACTGTCTGCAAGCCACACCGTCAGTCGGCTCGAGCTCGAGCTGAGACAGACCAGTTTACTCCACTGCAACTTCCCCTGCAACTGTTTGCTCTCAGTTCAAACTGGACTTAAAAGAGAGAGAGACAACAAATGAAATAAAGCGCAAGCTGGAGCAAATGGCTGCAGCAGATTTTCTTCCCAATAAGTCTCATGCCACAACTAATGTTAGCTTAGCTTCTGTTGAGAAATGAAGAGAGTGCTTGCTGTAATCCAATTTTCTTTTCTACAAATTCGAAAAACATGCTGCAAGTTCAAGTCTGAGTGATGAGGTGCACAGATCTCAAGCAGAGGTGTCCCCTCACAGTACTGTATAATGATACATTCCATCAATAGCATGTAGATTGTGCTTTATGAACTGTAGTTAATGGTAATTTATTATATTTACAATTATCATATATATAAATATATGTACACGTATATGCAGTATATATATAATTATTTCATTTGTTTATTTGACAGGGACAGTTCACAGCTTCTTAGCCATTCCAGAGTTAGCTACAAGCTACATTTGTAACTAATGGAAGGATTATCACAGCAGCTCACATATGCAAACTTATACTGATAAGACAGCCCAGAGGTTCCCTAACTTTTTTTAACTCTAGACCCAAAAGAGAAGTTTGGCGTCTTCCCAGGACCAAAACTTACAAAAATACATGAGAAATTACTGATTTGCTGATAATGAACACAAAATTCCCTGAATTAAAACATTCATGACATGTGAAGGTAGTTTATTGGTCACATACACAATGTACAGTGAAATTTGGTCTCTGCATTTAACCCATCCCTGCAGAGTGGGCAGCCACAGCGCAGCACAAGCCGGGAATCGAATCTATGTCCTTCTTTCTATGAGACCACAGTGCTAATCACTCATCCACCATACTGCCCTGCTCTGTACGTATGTCATGATAAAATTACATTATATCAATTATCCGAGTGTGATAAGTTTCTCATTACCTCAGTAAATGTGAACATAGCTTTTGATATTTTATTGACCCAAGAAAACAAAAAAAGAACCCTCTTTTTTATTTCAATCAGGAAAATTAATTTACATATCAGCACTGTTTTGCATTCTATTTTGACAACTGACAACCCAAGGAAAACATGTCCACGGTCCATGTTGGGTACCGACCCTGAGTTAAGGAGTTTTTTTTTTCTTCCCCCAGATTAAGCTGTTGTCTGACTGCTGTTTTCTTAAAAAGAATAAAGATCTTTTTGAAAACATATAAAGAAAAAAGAAAAATGACAACGGTGACAATGACAGTGGTGTGGTCCTCCATGCAGCCTTTTCAACTGTGTACTAGCTATGTCAAAAAACAAAAATATAACAAAACAAACAAACAAACAAAAACAATGCTGGATTGCTTTACAGCACAGCACTTTAGAGGGGTATTTTATCTATTCTAGCCGCATGGCTCAAAGGTGTTGGTCTGACTGCAAATCCATTACCCAGACTGACTTTCTCAATAACTATTTAGTGGATTGAGCAATGTACCCGGGGTGAAGGTAATGTAGGACTACAGCTTGGTTTCAGGGGCTTTAGTCAAAATATAATTAAATTGCTCTGTGTGATATACTGTGTACATTGCACTTGATGGATTCTTGAGGCAACAGAGAACATACACAATGCACAGAGATTGAGGGATTGAACTACAGCTCATTTTCCCCCCAGAAATCCCTACTGTTATAATCCAGTCTTGCTTACAAATGTAAATGCATTCTCATTCAGAGCAAAGGAAGAAACTACATAGGTGTGACTGCATTCTTTAGTCTGAAGCTGTGGTTTATAATGATCTCCATAGGTGGGTCTTGTTGGTGCTGCATTTCCCTGAAAGAAGAAAAGTTCCACTGCTTTGTTATCCAGCCCAGGAAATGAGCAGAAAATAGAGTAAGAATTAATTTTGGTTTAGGTGACAGACAGAGTTGACAGCTCCTTGCTGTAATGGCCCAGGCCTAGGTGAAATCAGAGAGGAAAATAAGAGATGAAAAGGAGCGAGTGGCGTCAGAGTAAAGTATGGAGGCAGTTATTAACTGAGGATGGATAAAAGGATGGGGGGGGTTTATATAAATTGTCTATATTAATAGGAGGAAAAAAAGGA
>JAQFJA010000020.1:13091413-13102304 GCA_029874485.1 Naso brachycentron
AGCAGGAATTATTTAACCTCAAAATGAGAAAAAACAAAATGCGCTGCACAAGCATATCACACAAATATCAGTCAACAAGCCCCTTGTTGGCCTGCTAAAGCCTTCTCATTGGTCCATGTCGAGATTAGAAAATGGCAACTAAACTCAAGTGCGCAAAAAAAAAGTCTGTTAAGCTGTACCAAACTGCAAATTTCGCTTGGATCAACAATCAACAACATTGATTGTTGAGAACAAAGTTTGGAAACTCCTGGTTTATTTAATTTATGTGTTAATTGATGAATAATCAATGTATTGAATTGGTGTACTTGAACATTTTAGAGTGTTTCATTATTAGTAACTCTCAAGACCTATGTATGTCAATCAGCTCAGTTCAGTGATTATGAAAATAATAATGAAAATCAACAGAACCCAAGAGTCTGGACTTATTTTAGCTGTGAAGGTCACTGCCAAAGATTAAAGGCTTCAGTCTTTGAGAAAGACAAAAGGATGTCAGCTGTCAATAGACGAGGGTGTTGTGAAGTGAATAAAAAGATGGATGGATCGAGACAAGCCGAGCAGATAAACTGTCAGAGTTTGAAAGGTGATGTATATCACAGAATTTTTCCACATCATCAATTTCTAGGCCAGCGTTTGGTGAACAAAGTTCAGATTCAGCAAGAAATTTGACACTTGTTCCGAGTACATTATCTAATAATTTTGAGATGAGAACTTGGTTAATTTGCTTCCTTGGTTGCTGTCAGAGGTAACTGAATGCCAGTAATAAGTTGAAACGTATCACCTTTTCTGATGGTGGTAAAATTATTTTAACATATTCAGAAGAGGTTGTAATGAATAAGATCACAAACTTTGTCCACACACCTTTATCAATAGCAACTACATCAAAAACATACAAACAAGCTTACATTGTGCAGTTTAAAGCCACGTGGCATGTGCCCCTTACCTCAGCCTGAAAGCCTTCAACCAAGATGGCCACCAGCAGGTTGAAGAGGACGTAGTTTCCAAAGGTCATGAGGGCCACGAAGTAAAGAGCAGCAAGTGGCGAAGTGGCCGCCATACCGTTGTACAAAACCGCGTTCCAGTCCTCCTGGGTCAGAATCTGAGACAATACAACATACTTAGTTTGCAGTCAGTCTTAAAGAATTTTGTGTAAAAAAAAAAATGTCACAGATTTTTGTCTATTATCAAACATGTCTAAAAATTGCTATCACTAGCAATGTTAAAATTTAATATACAAACTTTTTCCTGATTTAAGTTTTAGGTGTTCTAAATTACAAGTTGTAGTTTGCAAATGTACACATTTGTGCAAAAAAGGCATTGAATCTGCAACAAATACCATCTGCATATAGAGGGTAATGTAGGAGGTTAGTAGAGTATTTATGTGGAGTTGTATGCAAGTGTGTTTGTGTGCATGCTTTTCCAAAGCAGAGATGTGTCGATTACCTGAAAAACTGTGACAATGGCCCAGAGCAGGGAGTCAAAGTTCTTCCTGTCGGGCACTGTGTCACCCGTCTCTGTCTTGAGACTGAACTTGCAGCCAAATATGTGCATCCCCAGGATACTGCAACACAACAGCACAGTCTCTGATGATATTTACATAGTATACACTGAAAGGGTATCATCTGTTGTACTGAAATAATAACTAAATGTGGATCTTTGCTGAGTTTTGGAGGCATGATGAATATGCGGCTGACTTCATAGCGTTACTCATGAAGACGCTTTTGATGATAACATTTTTTCTTTGTCTCAGCTGTTTTATGTTGTATAAATGCTGTTATTTGCATGCAGCTCTGTGTTATCAGTTTTTTGTACCCCAGCTGCAAATGATGCCTTTCTTGTTGGGATAATGGATATAAATGTAAACGTCGATTCTGACTGAACCCTAAAGCCTGGTTGAATAAGACTTCTTCCGTGTCAGTGGCCTTTTTGCAACTGTAAAGGTGTGTTCAGACCGAAACCAATCAATGCAATGTAATCGCAAGAAACGCCAGTGTCGTGTCACTTGATCATAATTGGATCATATTTTGGATCATCACTCAAATTGCGTCGTTTGCGCGATGTACACAATCTGCTTATTAACTCGTTCAGAGGGGGGCGACTGGCCACTTTCTGTCCTTAACTACAGCCGATTTACTCATCATCTCTGCACATATCAGCTGTGGAGGTCCTATACGGGTTGGGAAATTGGGTGATAAAATCATCCAGAGCCTGTTCAGTTATGCCGCAAAGCTCCGTGTCAGCCATAGTTAGCGTTAGCAAGTAGCGTTAGCAAGTAGCGTCAGGAGGAAGGAGGGCTTGTCATTTTCTATCATTAACTATGGCCGATTTAATCATCCTTTTTGCATAGTATCTTGTGGAAGTCCCAGAAATGTTGGAAAACCTAATGACGCCGTGTCTGTGTTCATAACATAATCCTGCGGTGTATAAAGCTGTGTTGTTGGAGCTCCACGGTATTCACACACAGCAACAGTTGTTTTGACTGCTATGTCTAATTCAAAGTCTGTTCGATAAATTCCGGCAACGTTCGTGATGTCGGGATGTCATTGACATCGGGAGAAAGTCTATACTGACTGGCTGTTGTGGCACAATGTCACATGATGTCACCGGAAAAGTTCAATTTTTTTCAACTTTGCGCGTGTCGCAAGATTTGCGTTGCCTTGAAGTGACATCACATGTGATCGCATCTTTACATTGATTTTGCAAGTATTCTTGTGGCATTCATCGCGTTCATCGCTTTTGGTCTGAACACACCTTAAGTCAAGGGGTTCCCAAACTTTTCAGCCCTCAACCTCCGAAATAATGGTGCCAGAGACTGGCGACCCCCCTCAACCCTGGAGGTGGCATGTAACGCTGTGCATGTCATGCACATGCACTATTAGGCCTATGCAAACGCAAAATAACAACAACCTACCAGCCATATTATAATATTATAGTATTTTAAGAAGAATATAAGAAAGAATAAAATCAGAATACAGACAATAAAGGACAAAGTATGCAATATAAAATAACTTAAAACATTTATTTGTTTTTTGAATGGACACCCTGGGGGGTCCCGACCCCCACTTTGGGAACCACTGCCTTAAGTCACCAATGCAATGTAACAAACAGAAATGAAACAGGTGTTTTTTGTATGCAAGCAATTGCACACAGTTAATACGTAATAATTCAATAGCTAATGGCGGGATGTAACATTTCAGATGCATTTTTACATTTGCACACAGTGTCTCAAAAGAGACCAACACACAATGAGACCAACCCTGCCAACATAGAAGCTTTATATATAAACAAAACACATTCAAATATGTACTTATTATTTGTGTGCTTATATTTGGTGTATATTAACTCGGGGTCGTACAACCTTACAAAAGAGAATTACAAATGGCTCAAGTTACAGAACTGCAACCATTATCACTGGCTATAAGAGAATTTAGGCCTTCAGAGCACAGAGAGTCTACAAATGTCTGCTTGTTATGTTGCTCCAGTTTTCAATGTCTGCTTGTTAAGTTCCAGCCATATCTTTAAGTGTCTACTTGTTTTTTTAAGCCCAGGAAAACAGGTTGCTACAAACACTGTGACCTTCTGCGCTTCAATGGCAGCTGTTAAGCAGGTCCACAGTACTTCAAAAAGAAAAAGGAGGCACATAAAAACACACACTGAGCAGGGAATCCTTAAAAGAAACGTTTCTAGTCTTACTTTATTTTTCAGGTTAGATGCAGGAAATAGGTGGAAAGAATTTCTTGTCATCTATGAGCTGCATCAGAACAAGAAAACAACAGAGCAATTACCTGTGAAGCACATGTATCTACAGTATAACCTTACCTGAAGATGAAGATGAAGAGCATGAGTAGCATGCAGAAGGTGGCCACATTGTCCATGGTCTTCATGAGGACAACCAGCTGTCTCCTCAAAGCTGGCATGAACCGTACCAGCTTCAGCACTCTGAGCAGTCTGAAGGTTCTCAGCACAGACAAACCACCGTCAGACTGTCCAACAATCTCACATACACTGAGAAGAGAAACAAAGACCACACAAAGAACCAAGCGTTGTCAGAAAAACAATGTTAAATTTCAACAATTTGAAAGTATGGATCTGCAACATTTGCTGAAATATTCATGTATATTATTGCCTGTTTTACATCACCAAAAAGTGAGGATAGAAGGTCTGCATCTTTTGACACACATTCACACATTCATGGAAGGTGGCATCACTGCACTGTGTCAGCCTTCAGGAGCTCATACACACAAATTCACACAACAATGGACCAGTCATTGGGAGAAATTTTGGGTTCAGAATCTTGCCTACAGACACTTTGATTGCAGACTTAAAACACTGAAATAGTGATTTTAATGAAATCTATTTTGTTAAGTTACACTAAATTATATAAGGCATGTTAAAAGCGAAAAATATTAAGTTCATCTAATTAAAAGGAGAACTATTATGCTTTTCCATCTTTTCTGATCTATGGATGTTGTTACAACATCAGATACTCGTGTTAAACGGTGCCAAAGCGTCACATAATGAGGTAAATGCATTTGGAAGTGAGCCCTGCAGTCTGTTTCAGTTGGCTCTGCATGCTGTCTTTCAGGAGGTTTTTTGAAACCCTGGTTTTAAACTGACATCAGTGTGTGCTGGATTTCCTTGTATGGGCATGTCCAGACATGCCAACTCCATGCACACAGTACTGTGTCTGACCTTCCCCCACTCTGCTCAGATGCAGCTGTGCTCTGCTCTCTGCTTCAGGGATTACAGCACTTTGTTTGCCATGGCTCCAGTAAAGTGGTGGTGGTGGTGAATGAAGGACAGTTAACTTTGTTTAGCTTTCCTAAAGAAGCAAGCAAAATACTTCTTCAACACGAGCACCAGCTAGATTAACTGCTGCTAAAGGACGGCACTGTTACCACGTTACTTTGTCGTGCTAAAGAGTGAGAAGCGCAAGCTTTAAGTATCATTCAATCAGTGTCCTCGCTGTGTTTATTTTGTGTAATTAGACAAAAGGGGTTGGGAGTACAGCGGACTGTGAAGGCGCACACAGAGGGGGAAAGTGAGAGGAGTAACCGAGACAGACCATTTTGAGAAAATGCAGAAAATAGAGGCACAATTTTCTGAAGATTTGCGGACTTTACTGTTTGGTCAACTGTGTCTAGCTGCTCTATAGGAGTTCAAAATCAAAATCAGAGAGCCAAAAATGAGTATAAAATGTCCTCTTTAAGGAGTCTGCACAGAAACACAGAATAGAAAAGAGAAAAAACAAGTATAGCAATAAACTGTACACAAAAAACAAATGCATTATAGCAAGTTCATTGAAATAAAGTGTTTTATCCAAATATTTTATTTATTAATTTGACACATTTCTAGTTTCAACAGATTTCCCACAAATAAATTTGAACTTGAAGAAAGCAAACATTAAAAAACCCGTTAGGTGTCCGACTGGTTGACTAGCACGTATTCTGTGTTTAATCAGAATGCGCCATAATGTTGCCTAATTAAATTAAAGTGGAGTACTCTTTCACAGCCTTAAACCCTAAGTAATCACAAATTATTAGGCAGCATATGCCTTCTTCCAGAAATTAATGTGTCCACTCAAGAGGTTACTTACCTTTTGGGTATTATAAATCAAGCTCTGGCTTAAATATTTAATGATCTACTTAATTGCTGTTTGCAGCAGCAGAACAACCACAGAAGGAGAATCAGAGAAGTTTTATTTTTCCTTTGAGTTTAGGTAGGTACTTATCTTGACAAGAGAACCAATGAAAATCTGTCTTTAAAGAAATTTGTCCTCTAATGTGGGTACTTATTAAAGGCTCCACTCAGCACAAAAAATAGCATCAGAATAGTGCTGAGAAGGATGAATAGAGCAGCTCTGTATGAAAGCTGGGGAAATTCAGATAAATGAAGAAAGGGAAATTGGGTTGGAGCGAAAGATAAGAAGACAGATGTAGATATGTTCAATCAACATGCATTTTCTGTGACGGGCGACACATTTGATCTTGTTCAGTTTTAGTTGCTTTGATGTTTATTTGATCTCAGGATTATAATGGAGAGCACAGACAAAGGCGCTCAGCCAGAATTGGAAAACATGCGAGTGGATCAAAGCAGAGCCACTCACCTGAAGCTCCCGGCACACAACAAAAGACAAACCTGTTTGCTGCTTTCTGACGCTTTGGCATCCGAATACATACAGGTGGTACATTTCCAACAATGTAGCACACAGATGACAATTTGACAAACTGTACTTTAAATAATTTAACTGCAGGGTCTCTTTCCAGAGAAAGTCTGGCAGACCAAAAAAGTATATCTATGCTTTAGGCTTGTATTTGGGAAATGTATATGTTGCGATTACCTTATGATGACGATGATTCCATCAAAGACGTTGTAGGGGTTCCTCAAGTAGTTGAAAGAGCCAAATGCAGTAATTTTGAGGATCATCTCCAAGGAGAACATGCTGGTGAAGACGATGTTACAGATCTCCAGAACGTTAGTGAGCTCCTCTGGCTGAAAGAGCACAGTGACAAATAAGAAGAGGAGAAATTAGACTATAAAAAAGAGAAAGAACATCAGGAAGAGAAAAAAGTGACACAGTTAAAGATCTTTTGTTTGCGTCCATCCTGACAGCTTGTTTGAACAGCCATATTGTTTTGTGGCCATTTGAGAAACATTTTTTAATTTTACTTTTACTATTATTGTACTTTGGCAGCCTGTGTGTGACCTGAATTTGATTTCTGCAGGGTGACGTCGCTACATATAACCCCCCTAGTCTGCCTAGTATGCCTTTCCTCTTTAGCCAGCTGTGTGGTCTGTGTAGCCACACCCAAGACAAACAAACTGACCTGAGCTGCTCAGTGGCAGACAGTATAAATCATGCACTTTAGCTGAATTCACACAAATCTGTTAATGCATCATCCTTCTGCAGGGGTTGTTTTTGTGATTTAAAATGTAAATTGTGAAATAGGAACGTAACGTTTATCGGTTTCACGATTAACCACGGTGAAATTCTCGACGGTTAATATTTCTACATGAATTTTTAATTATTATTAAAATCGCTGTTGATTACTGTGGTGTCAAGGTTATGGTAAAAACTGTCCAGCATCAACCAAAATTGGCAACAGAGTCCAAGCAGCAACGTGGGTTTGTTATGTGCAACAATGACAACATGGCAGCAGGCATTAATAGCACCGCTCAGGATATTTTCAGCCGTCCAAGGGGAGGAAGTCAGAAGTGTGGGCGTATTTTGGGTTTTATAAGAGTGCCGAGGGGAAATTAATTGAAGATGGATACCCTGTCTGCAGAAAGTGCAGGGAGAAAGTCGTCGCTAAAGGTGGTAATACATGTCAAATCTGCTCAGCCATCTTCATGACCCTCAACCGCAATTTTCAGTTTAATGCTTGATGTGGGAAATTTGTAATGGGGAAATTGCCATGGTTTGTCTGTTTAACTCGCCAAGAGCAGGTCAGTACTGTAGACTTAAGCTTTCAGTGTAACCTACTCGTAAAAACAACAACATTACTCATCATGGCGGAGGGGAGCCCACTGGCGTGTTTTACTCCCCACAGCCTTAGAGCGAATTAAATGCCCATGAGAATTCTGTGCACGCAATGTTTGTATTTGCATGTTCTTCATACAGAACATCAGTACTTTTTGAACATTTTCAGTACATTTTAACAACTGTGACTGCTGCGATAATACTAATAACTGTGATAATTTTGGTCACTATACTCACGATGTTTACTTTTCATACTGTTACATCTCTACTGTGAAACAAGCAGAAAATTATGTTGTTTTTTTCTCTGATTCACTGTTTTGTTTGTTCCACTCTGCTCCCTCCTCTCATTCACTCTCCAGCTTGCTCAGTCCCAGCTGCTCCCTCTGTCTCACTCTGTCTGCCTTGTTCATCTTCGAAGTTATGCCAACTTTTACAGATTTTTTTTTTCTTTTAAATAAATCGCAACCGGCAAATGCTGCATGTCTTTAAACGAAGGTTAAATAGTAATAAAAGAGAATCATCTTTTACCTCTGAGCTCAATTCGCTCAAGCTTCTTCTCTCTTCATGCTTACAGTGTCAGAGAACTTTGCTAATGGTTGAGAGTGAGTTTCCATTTGAAAATTCAGTAAAAGTATGTGAATGGAGTCAGCCCTTAAGCCCTGAGTTAATTCTTGCTAAAGGCTAATTAGAACAGTATGTTAACATACTAACTGTGAGCATATTGACTAAGACATAAAATGCTGCTATGTTAACATGTTTGCCATCTAACACTAATATTATCACGTCCCTATGCAGTTAGAATTTTAACTCGCAAACATTCTGTCTGGTAACAATCACATTCCAGCATGCTGACTAACCTTTGTACAGTATCATGCTACAAAGGTTTGTGTGGGGCATTATTTTTTCCAGGTAACTGTCATGACGTAAAGTTTTAATCAAGAGAAAAGGTTAACCTGCAGGTGATGCCAGATAACAATTCAAAAGTCAAAGACCAACATAACCTGATCAGTGAGTTCCTCTGGAGCACAAGCACAATCGTAGCTAATAATTAGCTAATAACTATAATGATTCTTCTAAACTTCCTTTTTCTCCCGCCTGCTTTCCATTGCTTAGTTGAAAAGCAATGGGAAACAGGAGGGAGAAAAGGAAGTGAGGAGTAACAGGGTAACAGGAGAGGAAATGAAATACTACACAAAAAAATGGTAAAAGAAATTGTGACTGTGGACATCATCTGCAGAAACAGAATTATGAGCAGTAGGACTAAAATGTCTAACTATATTTCTGGAAAAAATTGAAAACACTAATGGAGACTTCACCGAATTTAGCTCTTGCTTTTTTTTCCTCCATCTTTCTACAGATCTGCTCTATCTTTGTTATCTAATTGCTTTATAAGGTTATCAGCTATTTTAGTCACCATGAAATTGAATGATGTACAGGGCAAAGAGAAGGACAAGAGCTTTTAAGCTCACTTGCCCTCAAACACGCATGCGTTGATGTAAAAAGAAAAAAAAAAAGTATGAGGAAACTGTGATGGTTAGCTGCACTTTGGGAAGATTACAGACAAATATACACCAGAAAGCAGTAAAATTGCTGATATACTGTTCAAAGGCTGCTTTGCCTTTCCACACCCCTGTTCCCTGCTCCTGTCCAACACAGCAGGTAAAACACAAACAAAACAAAACTAATTTTGTTTAAGTTTCGAATGTTGCATATGTTGCCAGTAAAGAGGTCTGACATTTTTCACTCCTTCCAAACTGAAATACATTTTTTTCTTCCAAGCTTTGCCTGGAGAAAAGCGATGACACACTGTATATCCATTGGTATTGATGCAGAAGTTCAATTTTGGACATTAAGCCCTTTCATAGGGTTCACTACGATCATATGCAATGGTAAATAGCGATATCATGACGAACATTGCAGTCCTCCGAGCTGGATTCATTGCTGACGTCACCACTAGCTGAAAACAACAGAGGTGCATGGGCACTTACAGAATCCATCAAAAAACACAATAAATGATAAGTGGTTTCCTCTCATGTACTGACACTAAGACACAAAGTTAAACGACGGCATGTGACCTGACCGTATATGTGCAAAACATTAACTTCTCCTTTAATGTAATTCTTAATTAGAATTTACCCAAACAGTGCTCCAAAGACGACAAGAGGAAGAAATAGCCCTTGAATCTGCAAGAGTGGGTGCACAAAAAGACTCACAGATTCACCACATGGTAACAGACGCAGGAATGAAAATGACGATGAATCAGAAAACCAGCACAGCAAGTGACAGAGCAGAAATGCTGGCAGGACACAAGATACAGAGCTGCATAAGTGGCAGAAGAAAAGCGCCTGGCAGACCCCAGCAAGGTGTCTCGCATTGACCATTATGTCTTCAGGCGTAGACCAAATCAGCCAAGTAAAGTCCAAAAAACTGCCACAGGCCACAGGGTACCAGCACCCCAAACAATTCAAACCCGAGTACAGACCTTCCAAGAGACATGTATCCAGAGGCCAACCAGACATGGCCAGCAGGAGATGAGAAGGAAAGAAGGACGACAGCCTGAAATCTTGTGGCCAAAGTCTTGCAGGCAGCAGGAAACAAAAAGACTTGTGAAAGAAAGACAGAGGAAGCAACATAAGAAGAAAGAACAAGGGGGAGTGGCTCCAAAGACCCATGAAACTTCGTAACAGACCTCTTTGTCAAGTAAAGGAGCAGGATCCCTAAGGCAACACAAAGCACCAAATCATACCTAATGTAGTGGACAGAGCTCAGTACCAGTAACATTCCACAACAAGGTCTTTTTGGGACATTTAGTTTATTTTCAACCAAAGGCTGTCCTTCCACTAAACCACCACAAAACTATCACAGTGATGTTAAACAGAATAGGGAGGTTGCCCATTCCAAAGAAAGACCAGTTTTTAACACATCAAACTGATTTACAATAGAGGCTGCTCCAAAAATGCCTTATTGGAAGCACATCTGTAGGAAAAACAGCCAGTATCACTTTCTCATCCGTGTTCACTATTATACTATTGTTGTGGCTACTGTTCCCCCAGCAACAAAAACATTAAGAATATGGTGAGTAGTAAAGCCCACCTGCCACTTGATTTAACTGGCTGCTTCAGCCAGAAGTGACATTGACGAGCAGTGTGACTCTGTGTCTTGCGCTAAAAAGACCCTTTACAAGGTACCGAGCACAATGGTGAGGGTTAGGGTGAAATGAAAAAAAATAAATCCTTGAAAAGACACAATGTTAGGAGCGGGGCATGCAAACATGTCTACCATTAAGAGCGCCATGATGAACATTTACTGACTAGCTTACCACTAGACACACATCCAGGTTGGATTAGCCTGCGTTAGGCCACCTCGACAAAAAAAGACGAAGATGTGTCGAATTAGTAGCACCACCTAGTGGTC
>JAQFJA010000020.1:13132061-13146982 GCA_029874485.1 Naso brachycentron
ACTCTGAAGCTAATAATGCATTATAGAGGCATTATAAGCTTCACAGAAACTGTTCCTGGCCAACTTTATCTTTCTGAAACAGTCAGTAAAGTGGTAAATATGAATAGTCCCTTCAGAGAAGGTCTGTAATGCTGTGTTTATAAGATTGTAAGCATGACGTTAAGATTGAAGATTGAAAGCATAAACCAGGGGTCAGCAACCTTTACTATCAAAGGAGACATTTTGCCCCCCTTCCTGGCCATAAAAATCTATCTGGAGCCACAGAACATATTTGAGCCTCATAATGAAGATACACAACTTTAAAAGTCAGAATCAGCTGATCACAATTTTAAATAGGCTTAAATGACCATTTATAATTTTTTTCACAATGCACCATGGGCTATTTATGCTTAGTAGCTAGTAGTAGTATGCTTAGTAAATTAATAATGTACAAAGTAGCCTACTTTGGTAATCAAACACTTCGCAGTAGTATAGCATTAAAACAGTAAAAATTAAAAAACAAAACAAAAAACAAAATGTAAAACTAGTTTTAATTCAGTTTTTACTAAAGTTAATTTAAGTGTGAGTTAATCCTCCTGATCATAACACAAAATAAAGTCATGCTCATTCAAATCATTGACAAAATTACAGCCTGAGAGCACAGATACTGCATGTGTCGATGCATTTTTATAATCAGAGAATGAAAAAATGTCTCTAGGACAGTATTTCCATCCTCTTCCTCGGGGCCCCCTGCCCTGTTTTAGTTGTGTCACTGACTGCCTGATTTTAACCATCAAGCTCTCCTTTGATGGTAAAGGCTGCTGACCCCTGATTTAACTATCAGGCTCTGCTGAGGTCTGATAACGAGCCATTCATTTGAATCAGGTGTGTTGGAGCAGGAACACATATAAAACACGCAAGCCGAAAAACTCTGCCCTGGTCTTACAACAATGATAATGTTAAAAGATATAACCATAATTCATTTCTATGTCATTTTTTGTCAAAGCCACAGAGAGTCACTGCGGACGGGCAAAAGCTCAAGAGCCACAGATTGCAGACTGCTGGCCTAAACAGTGATGACCAAAATCAATGATACTTTCAAGGCAGTTACGTAGTTGGACTTATTAGCAACAGTAGCACCTTTAGCAATACATTAACAATGCGACCAAAACCAAACCTTGACCAAACCTCCTTTTAAGACCAACACTCCCATGGGCGCACAGATGAGCGTAAGTACATTTGAGGTGGGCGCTGAGCATGAAAATGACAACTGCATTGGCTGGAAAACAGCTTTGACACTTGGGCTGCGCTGTGTGCCACCTTTGCTCCGGGTGGAAGATAGAGCCTTTCATCTCTGACAGAGGCAGTCTGAACAGACACACAGAGGTCCACTTTAACATTAGATTCACCAAATCTCTACTCGGGAAACCTATTTTAGTTAGCATTCACTGAGCTCAAAAGGACACACTGTGCCATGTTACGCTGCCCGCAGGTTTCATTTAAGCATCAGTCAGCATTAGCTGAGCATTTGTTAAATTCAATCCTAAAGGAAAGTCTGGACAAGCAACAGCTTTGTTTATTTTTATTACCTGAAGTACAAACACAACCAAAGGCACTTGTGTATACTTGTTAAAAATAATAATTTCTCCTCCGAACTACCTGTTTCTGTCTTTGTTTTACACAAACATGTTCTTGCTTCTTCCTCCCACTCTTTCGCTCATGCAGAAATCAACACATTACGCTGGCATTTCCATATAAGTCGTCTTTTTTATCATAATTAGGCAATCAATCCCTAAGCTCCACTAATGGAGACCCAACAGCCAATTACTTTACTTATCTGATCTGTATGAGAAAACTTAACCATGGGTTAAATTCAATCTGTAAAATAGATGAGGGACTGGTTCAACATTTAACTAACTAATTAAAGGTAAGTGGGCAGGCGGTCCTCAGAGCTTTTCCTAGGGGTCCTGCCAAATGACACCATGGTTTAACATGTTTCACTTAAGAGAAGATGCTGGAAACTCTTGGATGGATACATGACTGACATGTATTTGTGAAATAAAACATTAAATACGTGACATTTCTGTGAAAAAGCACAGCTTAACTTTAAATGTTATCTGTGTTTACAATAAAGAATGCTCTTAGGAATGGAAAAAAAACTTTTCTGGTTGTATATCCTCTTCTCAGAAATGTTCTTTAGCATAGCAGGATGTAGTAAATCATAACAAACAACCACAAAAAAAAGCACACGCACATGAGGATTAAATCCCCCTCATAGGGGGAGATTTCAGTTGTGGTGTATCAGGTGTTGTTCCTTTCTCATCATTCGAGTAATAAAATAAACAGACAACAAAATGACCTTCGGTAAACAGCATGAGGAGATTTGAATTTAAAAAAATTAAGATTTACAGACATAAAATCCTAAAATATCAGTTAATCCTTACTGCCACTCAAAGGAAAGACATTTCTTCTTGGATCAGTTAATAATAAACTAATAATTCTAATAATGTAATTAATATTGTTTTGATATTCTAATTAGCATAATTATCGGCTCTAACACATCCAACTTATTGCACAGAACTACTGAAATGAAAGTGGAACGCTTGCGATGTTGGTGCAACACAGGACCTGGTTTTCTTTGAGCAACATGAAACAGATGTCTTTTTTCCTGGCAATGATTAAGTCTGTTTGAAGTTAGAAGCTGTAAATAGTGAAGCAATGTCATCCACAACTCATAATGTGAAAATATTAACAATTAATAAACAGTAACACTAGTGAACTTCATAAGCATAATGCTTCCAAATGCAAAAAATAAAAAAGGAAACAAGGTAAAACATAAAAACTGCTGAAAAAAAAGAAAAAGAAAAGAAAGAAAAGGCATCTTAAAATAAAGCAGAGATAAAACATAAAAGGAAACTGTATAATAGGTTTTTGCCCATGTTTGAGATATGATTAAAAGATAAAGAGATTCAAAATTGCTCCCTTCAGGAAGTAAGATTAAAGTCACTTTATTGGAATAATAACATTAGGCTGGCTATTTAATTATGGGATGTTACCAAGTGATGACTAAACAGAACAACAAATGTTTGGTTTATATAAAAAGCAAATTTAATTATTTCAATCATTGACAGCAGACTGTGGGAGCAGCTGCAGATGGAGGGAGAAGAACATTGCGAACAGAAAAACAAAATCAGCAAAATATAAACTAGATTATAAGTAAAAATAAACAGAATATGAATGAAAAGAAAGCAAAGAAAGGAAGAGAATCTGCTGATGACCGTTACCTTGGCTGCTAATACGGCCTTGTCTCAGGGGATTTGTGGGTAATGTAGTAAACAAGCCCAGTCCCTTAAGCTGTGGCCAGTGGGAACCAGGCCTGGATAATTTCCATTAGTGTCCCATTAACTGTCTCTTCTGTTCACTTCACACGTTCTGCACTGAGTGCGTTTGCACACTCAGTCTGTATGTGCCCACAGTGTGTGTGTGTGTGTGTGTGTGTGTGTGTGTGTGTGTGTGTGTGTGTGTGTGGAGTTTTTGCACTGTTTGTGGTTTTGTATCTCTGCAATATTCTCTGTGCAGTGTGTGTATCTGCATGAGTGAGGCACTCCATGACTGTGTTTGTGTCCCACCCACAGCATGGAGATTGAATTACCCCTGAGATGAGCGCTGTGGTAAATTGTCTTTAATAAAGAGGAGAATTGCTTTCTATTCATCCAGCAAATAAAGATGAGTGAAATAACTGGCTGGTGCTGGCAAAGCAAGCAACTGTGACCGTTATAAAGTGACCTTTTCCTCCTGTGGCCTCTCAGGCTGGAGCTTTATAAAATTACTTGACACCTTTATATTCATGTCTGTGATTGTCCTGTCAATACCCAATGAAGCATGATATTCAATAGCAGTTCAAGAGGGCTTTATGCTTTAGGAACCAGTGCTATCAACAGACAAATGCTGATGTTTGACGATTCTGGATGGTTGCTCAACATTCAACGACAACATTGAAAATGTGGGGGAAATACCTAAATTACGTCCCAACCAAAAGTAACAGGCTAACTATTAATGAAATGTCCTCGGCTGCTGATGAGTTTAGTGACTTGGGAGATAGCAAACACTGGCAGTATAAACGTGGAAAGTAAAGTTTTGCATATAAAAGAATCATTTTTTTCAAAAGTAACAGACAAAAGAGAGGTTATCGACACTGAAAAGGTTCATGAGCAAAAAGTCAGCAAGCTGCAATGATATGGATAAGTCTCTGGTTAAAAATATTATTGCGTTTGTGGAGAAACCTGAAACTTACATCTGCAACCAATCGCTAGAAAACTGTGTTTTTACATGTGGCATGAAAACTGTAAAGTCATGCCCATATTCAAAACATATATAGAAATTCAAATTGAAGGCCTGTTTGTTTACTGTTGCAATTTCTAAAAACGGACAAATACCATTCAAATCAGAGAGCTAATGTAGTTTACTAGGCTAGTTTCTGATCAGAAATAAAAAAGAAGATCATGAGGAGAGCTATAATTTTAACAGAAACACAAGACTACTATGCAAATCCTTTTTTACCGGGCCAAGTAAAGAGGGATTTCTCTGTTTATTTGTTATTTTTTACACTTTTAGGCACATGGATTGCTGTCTAAGCTCTATCTGAATTAAATGTAGGCTCACAAAATGACATGAAACATCTTCATATTGATGGAATTTATCAAACAAAAACTCTATACGTAGAAACATAGAGCGGGCAGAAGCAGCGCTGCAGACAGACGCAGCAGACTGGTGACACAAACATGCTGTAGAGGTAGATGCAAGATGTGTCCTGGCCTGGGTCCAGACCAGAGACTCCGCCCACTCCACTGAGCGGACTTGATTCTCTTGGTATGGCATTGCGCCGTGAAACTGTGATTCTCCTGGTTGAAAAAAGGATTATCCAATGAACACCGAGCGTTTGGAGGCACGGGCGGGACTGAGCTGTCTGTTGAGAAACATCCGACATTTCAACCAACAAAGCCATGTTGCAGGACAAGTGTCTTTCATATTAGTTTTCAGAAAAAACAAAACAAATTTAGCCTACACGTGGAAAAGAAGCCACTATCTGTCTGTTTGTGCTGATGCTTCAGGAAGCAGGAAGTAGGTCCCGCTGTCTACACATGATGATGATGTGATGCGATTTAAAGCGAAAAACGTTTGTCTCTTTCCACAATGTATGGTGGATCAGAACCTCAGTCGCAACACAACATAACAACATCCATGTGATTATTAAACGGCTTTTGGAGACATTTTTGGATTTCAGTTGACCCCCTCAGCTAGACTTCTCTCCACACACACTCCACAGTGGGCAAAACGCCCCCTGGCAATGTAGCAACAGTTCTCGTGGATTAAATTTAAAAGACAATGACCAATGAGGAAGAGTTCGGGAAAATCTAATCCCCTCCCTCTGAGAATCACTCAAAGTGAAGGCAATGTCGGACAAAGGGAATCAAGTCGACTCAGTGGAGTGGGCGGAGTCTCTAGTCTGGGTCCAGTGTGTCCCGGATGTAAGGGACGCAATCCTGTGGAACAGCTGTCGTGAAGAAATGAAGATGAGTACATCATCAAGGATTTAGAGATGACATATTCAATGGATACAAAATCAATGATCTGGAATAATGTGCCTCGGACAGGATATGCATATTACCTTGACTGACAAGCGTTGCCTTGTTTGTTTTGCTTCTATGCAAATGTTTTTCAAAAAAAGGAGCAGGGCTGGATAAGTTCCTTCTTACTCCATCTCACACCCTGGTGGCACATTTCAGTTTGTGTTCTCAAAGAAAAAAATGGAAAAGCTTCTGCCTATGAAATAATCACTGTGGATGGATCATCGTCCACAGGTGGATGATGTTTTTGTCAACAGGCAGCTGTTTTCTTCCAGAGATTCAAACCTGAGCCTCAGATTTGTCCACATTAATGGTTGGCACACGAAAACTATCCAATCACAGCAAATGTCTTGAGGGTACAGTACACGGGACTATGATGACTATTAACGTATGTGTGTGTATGTGTGTGCGTGCGTGTGTGTGTGTGTGTGTGTGTGTGTTGCTATTTCCCTTAGACTCAAGCTCTGAGACAAATATTGGGATTTATAGCTCAACAACAGCTCTTTATACCTGAAGAAAATGTATTAGTGCGTGTGTGTGTGAGTGTGTGTGTGTGTGTGTGCGAGTGTGTGACTGAATATTGGGTTATTGTTGCTTCTCATTTCACCAGCATATTATCAAAAAATTTTAAAAAGAAATGCAACGGTTGCATCGCCTCTTTTTTTTCTTAGATCTAATCACGTCCCTTTTCATTTTTGATTTGCGCTCCACCGTTCTCTGTCCTCCATGTCCCTCGATCATTTAGTATCTATTCATCCAGCGACTCCCTCCATCCCTTGCACTTGTCTCCTCGGCTCTATCTATCATCGTAATAGGCTGCTCATTTGAGTCCCCCCGCATCTCTCCTCTCATCATCCCTCTTTTCCTCTCGTCCATCTTCGCCTGTCCTTCATGGAGCTGGATAATCCCCTTTTCCCTCCCTCATATGTCTCTCTCTGTGTCTCTTTTTTTTCCCATCTCACCTGATTCTTCTTCTCTCTTATCCTTTCTTAACCCAAATGCCTTGTCGTTATTGAAACGTTGCGGGACAAACCACAATGAAAGCATTAATCTGGTGCGAGGGATCTAAATGTTTGGGGACTTTTTTATTCTGCCTCTTTTCTTGCCCGTTTCTCTGAAGCTTAGTGAATTAAAGAGTCACCACTGCTGATAGAGTTGCCAGATTACAGCCGTAAACATGGTTTACACACTAATGACTTGTGCTTGTTTTTCCTTCCAGCTGAGAGCTGCACAAAATAACTAATTTAATGGCAAATTAAGTCCACCTTGCATGAAAACATGGCCAGGCACTATTAATGTAAAAATAAAAACAGAGTTAACCAAGTAATAGAGGGAGGATGGAAGAGAAAGGGACATAAAAATAATAACAGAGAAATAGAAATAATAAAAATAAATAAGGAAATAAAAAAGTCTTGCTTCCTTTCATAAGAGAAGTGGACGGAAAAAGAAAAAGGATGGAGGTGTAGAATGGACAAATGCTGCTCAGAGACGTGCTCTTCACTGAAAAATGTTGAATTATCGCAGCAGAAGAAGTGTCCTTGACTCTAGTGCTCTTTCTGTGGACATATGTATGTTTAAGTGCTCTCCATGTGTGCGTGCTCATATATGTTCTGTACAACGATGTACCAAATATAGAAATCCATGCACTTTTTCCCTGTAACAAACCAAATTCACCGCAGCAGCTTTCAGAAAAGAACAAAGAGAAATTACTCCCATAGTTTATGTTGAAGATTTACGAGCAGTGGGAGGTTTAGCAATTATACTTATACTGGAAGCAAAACAACATTAACTTCAAGCACCAGTATATCCGACTTAGAGAGTACTCAGAGCTTCTTAACATGATTGCCTGCTAGGCGCAATTTAGACACATAAAGCACAAAAGCAACTAGAAGCGAGCTCTGATTATTCTCATCAAAAGGACAGAGACGAAGCAGCACTCGGAGTGAGAGTGACGGGCTCGGGGCGATCAAAACACTTTAGCGACATCTTAACATCGCTTCAGTGATGGGTTTGGGTGCTGAGGAGATTTTGTCAAAATTAGAACAGTTCAGGGAGGATGAAATTATTTTGAAGAATTTTAGACGTCCTTGTGCACTTGCTGGTTTCTCATACAGGATGAAACTACTTGTACAGATTTCATGTGCTGAGATGAAATGTACCATCTCTGTTAGGCCTTTCTCTGTAACTTTAATCCATCCATTTGATTTTTATGCGCAGATCACTGTTTAAAAAGGCTTAATACGAAACCAATTTGTTCACAGACATGACGTACTTGTAAAGCACAAGGCCAGCTCATTAAAACAACAGGTACGCAAAGAAAACAATATAATTATTGCTAAGACAGTGGGGCAGTTGGGCTGCATTTGGCAGGTTGGTCAGGTTTGTGTCAGCATTTAAAATGCTGTAGTTTCAACGGTGCTGGTTTTATGTGGCCCAATTTCCCCACAAAGAATAGTGGAATGAAACACAATGAGTACTGCAGCTTTTGTTGTGCCAACACAAGGAAGCATCTGTGAGCAAGATGGAGCTGTAAACAAACAAACCTCACAATACGAGATTGCTTATATCCATTCAATGAAGATTTCTTTACCCGAAAATGTACACAGAGTAATGACAAAACCACGTACCATGCCCTGAAACGTAACCTAATCAGCAATTTAAAGGTCAGTTTCCTCCAAAAATGAATGCAGACTTAATGTGGCAGCAGTTTAAGCAATTCACAATTCCACACATTAAATCCAGTTGGCATATTGTAACTATTTAATTCATATTAGATGATTTAGTTTCCTCACACTTTACAGAAAATACTTAACACTGACACTGCTAACGCGGGCAGCAGTGTGCCCATTAAATAGCAGAAAAGAAAAGGTTTGAAGGTCAGGCAGGTGTATGAGTCCGCAGTCTTCTTCATAATGGAAAGTGTGCTTTCTGTCACAGACCCGTAATTATTGCTCATCTGTGTGACATAAATGTAATCTTCTCTGAACTACACAGGGCAGAAAGACTATTTGTCTGTTATAGTTTTTACACAACATTTAAGTTCTGCTTCCTCTCAAGCTCAACTGCTCCTCGTTGGTGTGAACTTCAATCTGGCACCTTTGGTCTGTACTACGAAGCCGTATTTACGCTTGGTGAGGTAACTTCAAATTTAACTCTGGGTTTTCAGTCCTTCAAAGGTGGATTACTTGCCACTGGCCTATATCACTGCAGTAGCTTACGCTGAGCGCCTAACCCGCTTCGGAGCAGGTTATGTTTAAGATCAGAGACCAGTGGGTATAAACACACGGCCCACTGACCAATCAGATCAGTCAGTTCTCTTAGAAAATGCCATCGCCATTCATAAAAGATCCCGCGGCGCTCACCTCGGCTCATGAGAGAGTCTCTGAGGAGGGAAAGAGAGCACACAGGCTGAAAAGATTCTTTAAATTTAGCTGACAATTTTTATAAGAATGATTTATCTGTGTGAGTTTCTTAAAACATCTGCTGCAGAGAATGAATGAGAAACTAAAGTGTTTTCCCTCTTGGACTTTAAGATATCAAAGCTGAGCCACTTTGAATGAAACTGTATATTTATTTAAATTACTCCAAAGTCCCCAGGTCTAAAATAGGCAGTTTGAATGAATGAAGCTAACTAAGCTTTAGTAGCCCAATGTGAAAAACACATTTAATAAATAGATTTCTATTTGTGCCCTAGTGATGTGGCAGTGATATTACATAGGCTATAAAAGTGTTCTGAGGAAGAGCTTTGCGTCACACAACAGTCAAAAACTTCTAAATGTTTTTTTTAATGTGAGGATCTCTCTATTAAACCTAGCTGCAGGTATTTTGTGATCCAGCACTTATCCCATGTGCCGTGTGTGCGTTTCTTTTATTATCTTCGCCCTGATATTAAATTCTTTACACATTTACACAGGCAGCACATTTTTTTCTGATCTTCCTGCGTCTAACGGCTGCAGTTGCTTTGAATTTCATCTGAATTATGTGGGCCAATTCATTTGCTCCAGGTTTTTAAAACATGCAGCTCTGCTGCCGCTGCACTGCTCAGTCCATGTTGGTGATTGGTCACGGTCATTGGTTGCTCAAGTGTAAATTAGGAACCCCTGGGTTACTTTAATAATAATAACAATAATATTAATATTTCCTTTATTGATCCCCTGGGGGAAACTCATCCCCTGCATTTAACCCATCCTATTTGTAGCAGTGGGCTGCAACAGTACAGCACCTGGGGACCAACTCCAGATCCTGTGCCAGTGCCTTGGTCAGGAGCACTGACAGCAGAAGAGACCACAGGCGGATTCGAACCTGTGGTCAACAGCACAGCCTCAGTATATGGGGCGCCTGCTCTACCAACTGAGCCACTGGTCACCCCATTTAATTCATCGAGTTTATAACCAGCTTTGTGTGACCACAGCCGGATCATTTTTGTCAGGTTTAAGGTTTAAGGTTGAAGTAATGTAATGTAATGCAAAGTAAGGTAATGCAAAGAGATCCAGGGCATGCTGAACTCGCTTCATGGTACAAAACCGAGGGCAGGCCAGGATGTCTGAAGAGACACAGACACAGCTTAAAACTTCTAGTGGGTCACATTGATATTTCAACAGCATTGTTTTTATACGACTTAGTGGCTAAAAGCGAATTACTTCTTGCTCTAAGTAATAGGTAGAGCTTGTCGCCATCCAATCTGATAGTGTTGTTGAGGCAATTCTGGTTCATTGACTCATTTTCAGCCCCTCGGACAGCGACAAAGCTACGATGCTCCAGCTGCTCCATCAGGCAGCTGTCCATGGTGCTGAATGAAGGTCGGGCAGTACATAAATGAATTTACCTCAGACTCTCAGGACTTTTTTGTCAAGCTAACGCACACACAGGTCTGAGTTCTGTGCGTGAGCGTTGCTTACGTTTTTGGTTAATTTGGTGAAATGAAGTGCATTGGTGGCACAGTGTGGCATATATCAAGTCATCTCCTCTCATCCTCTTTTATAACTGTGGCCCAATGTATTGTCCAAGCTTTCATGAATGGAGAATGAGCAAACTGGCACTTCCAGCCAACCTTTACAGAGAAGGAAACCGGTGTACTTGTCCAGAAAGTTCAGGGTTGTAATCACTGAATTTATGGTACCACAAGTATCCCTCCATGGGCTGAAGATGTTAAACTGGCTTTTAAGAGGTAACTTCCCTCTTCCCTGGTATAATGAGACCTGCCTGGTTGAGATTTTTGGGGGGCATCAAGGTCAGCATATTAGGTAATGCATTGGAAATGTGGATATCTTAAAGGAGAAGTTTCCTTTTTTTGCACATCAAGCCTTATAATGAAGATATTTCCGATCATATACGATGGTCTACAGCATTTTCTTTTTGACACCCGACACAGTCAGGAGAGCTGGAGCTCGTTGCTGACATCATCACTCGCTGAAAACAATGGAGGAGCATGTGCACTCAGACAATCCATCAAGAAAATACAACACTCATTTTGAAAGACAAGAAACTTGCCGAATGTTTAGTGGTGCCCTCTCATGTGCCGACACTAAAACATGACGCTAAACACAGATATACAACCCGGAAACAGCTGTTTGTTTCCTGAAGCAGTTTAGTCTTGTGTTTTGGTGTCTTTGAAAGACACAGAATAAATAAGTCATGTGGGGTCACTTCTTTTAGCTCATTGTTTTAGAATCAACCCAATCATGTTTGGTTAACAGGAGAGTCCAGTCTGAAGTGGTGTTGTAACTTACTTGGCACCCTGTTGATTGCTTTGAGAGGGCGCAGCACCCTCACTGTTCTGATGGCAGTGAAGTTGACATTCTGCAGGTCCAACGAGTATTCAACCATCCTGTAAAAGATAAACACAAAACATACAGAAAAACTCATTAACAACACAAATACTGCCTGACTTGTTCACTCTAGAAGGGTTTCTGAGGGACTGAAAAGTAAGATTAATGCAAAATGTGAGCATCACTGAAAAGCATCTTCATCTGAACTTACGCATGGTGTTGTTTAATATACTCCTCCCTCCTTGTTTGCTCCTATTATAAAGCCTAAACAGAACAGTGGGAGTCCTGCTGTGCTGATGATAATATGAATTAATGAGCTGGAATCTGTGTGTCTAATAAAAGGAGATATTCCAAGAAACAGTCAGTGGGAGACTTTGCAACATCAGCATACTGCTTCTCTGTCTCTAAACACAAAGTGGGACAACACAACTGTTGATTTGTTAGCAGCTGTACATTAATATTATTGCATGTAGGTGTGTCTCATGAAAAGGTCAAGAATACTGCACTTGGACTGACATGTATGTTCATTTTAAAGTGAAACCTTTTTTTTTTCGGTTCAACTTTGTCATTATGATGTATAACCCGATTAAACTGTGTAATAGTGGTTAGAAAATGACAACATTTGCTGCTAAATTGGTCTCCAATAAGCCCTGTTTTTACCATCATATATTCTTTGCCACCGGGACAAAGGTTTCACAAAAAACTGAAAAATCAGTGACGCTCTCTGTCCTACTTTGCCGGTCTTTGCTGCGCTTCTTAGCAACTGGTGACGTCAGTACAAGCTAATTAGCTCACCATGCTCTTACTCGCCTCTGCCAACATCAGAGTGTCTGTCAGCCGTCATTCGGCTTGAGCTCGAGCTGAGACGGACCAGTTTACTGCTGCAACTTTCCCTGCAACTGTTTGGTCTCATTTTAAACTGGACTCAAGAGAGCAACAACAAACAAAACAAAGTGCGAGCTGGCGAAAACAGTTGCAATAGATTCGCTTCCCAACGAGTCTCATGCTACAGCTAACATTAGCTTGCTAGCGTGTTTGCAGAAATTATCAACTGCAACTTTAACTAGGGCTGGGTATCATTGAGAAAAAATTGATACCGGTACCGATACAGATACGCTGACTTCAGTACCAGTTCCTGAATACTTTATTCGCTACCAATTTTATCTAATCTCTTTTTACAAAAGATTATACAACACATACTTCTGGTGAGCCCTGTCTCTCTGTGTAATCTAGTGTGTTTCCTGCAAAACACAAGAGTACAACCACTCAACAGCACAATTAGATGTTGGCACAACAAGCATGCAGCATGCGTAGTGGCTCACTGATGCAGATGAAATTAACTCCTTTAGTTATTTGATACCAATTTTCAATTTCAGACATTTTTCTATACTCGTATAGAATTATACGGATAGTATTGAGGCAGTCGGTCGGCACTATACAAGTATTGAAGTTTGATACTCAGCCCTAACTTTAGAGATAGAGGAGGATATCAAAAGACAATGAATAGGACCTCCTGCATCCCTGAACTAGATATACCCTTTAAGGCATGTGTTGAAAGCTTTTAAGTGTATCCTGTCAGTTTGAAGGCGTGCTGAAGCATGAGAGGCGTGAGATTAAACCTGCAACCATCAGAGATGAAAGCAGAGCCGTGTGAAGGAGCAGGGATTGGAGGTGAAGGGAGTAAACACGCTTCACACAAAAACAGGTGTGGGATAACATAGACACAGAGGGGGAGCTAAGAATGATTGTTTTGCTATTTGACATATTGCTGACAAATCCATTAATAGGAAAACATACTTTGCCTAAAGAATGAGTGAGTGTGCAGAGAAGGAGAGAGACAGAGAGACAGATGACAGCAGAGGGAGAAAGCATGTGATAAAGATGGATAGATCAGAAACCAACGCTAATAAAGCACCAGGGGATGATTAAGTGCAATATAGCAATGGCAATAAAGTGAGATTGAGAGAGGCAGAGGAAGAGAGCCTGCGGGTTTTAACAAGTGTAGGAGATAATTACAGCGTTAGGAACAGAGCAGCAGAGAGCAGTACAATATGCAGATACCTGGCTGAACGGAGGAAGGCTGCTCTCTGGCTCGGGGTAGAATAGGGAGGCAAAAAAGTTGCCAAGAGAAGAGAAAAATGAAATATACGAAGATACTAAGGCAAGTTTCAGGCATTTCACACAAATATTATACTCAGAGATATTCTAGCACTCCATAATAATATGTTCATTTCAATAGGACGGTTGGAGAGCCTACCAAGTGATTTTTAGTTTTAAAAGCCCCAGCCAATTATAAGCTTTCAACCTTACGACCTACACAGAGGGAGAGCAGTCTATTTTGACAGCAAAATAACAGTGAAATAGACAGTAACATAGAAATATTCCAATTTCCGGGCGTTACAGAGGGAGTTCACGGTTTGAGTTAGAACCCTGTGAGGTTTCAAATTTAGAAAACATGAACAACTTATGCAAGGGTGCAACTCAGATTTTGCAAAAAAAAAGGAAAAGAAAAATCTGGCCATGTCAAAATTCTGCCCTGGATTTGAGAAAACTTCACTTGAATGTCGAGTTGTTAAAGCACAGGTGTTCCCAGAGATGTACCTCATACGGAAGCTGGAAAACCTTGACCAAGCCAACGCTTCAAAGTTGAAACCTGCAGCAGCACTTCACTTCCACATGAGCTCAAAAGTGAAACTCCTTCTCAGAACAGTTTACTTTTTTATATCCATCCAGCAACCAAACCTCTGCACATGCTTCAAAGCATCCGTAAGGTGTGGATCTAACTCAGTGAGCCGTGAAATATGAATCTCTCCTCCTGCCAGTGCATTAGCGTAACCTTGGTGGTGACAGGAGCAAGCAAAACCCTGACTCTGTTACAGCTTCTCCACAAATCAGACAAAACCAGGCTAATAAAACACAGCGACCATGAAAAGTACGGTCAGAGTTTGCAAAGTGCAGCCCTATGTGGGGAGGATCGCAGAGGTTGGTTTCTCAGTGTGTGGCCATGATCTAATTTGACATGAACTGACCAAACACGTCATCCACTGCCACAATAATGGAGAAAAAATGCATGTTACATTTGAGAGTTAAAGCCAGAGAGTGGAAAAGGAGTCAGTAATTTAAAAAATCAAAACATGAAAACATGAAACCTTATGTGGGCAGCCAAAGGCTTACATATATATAGTCAAATGCTTCAGGAAAAGGACATGAAATCTTTTGAATGGTTAAAATTACTATGTGACTTACCTGATTCTCATCTGTTTCATTTTTTTACAAGTGAGGAGCTACATTTTTGATGTGCTAGGGAAAAGATCCATTGAAGATATTGATCCACTGATAAAATGTATCTTTAAGATGTACGACGGTGGAGTTGAAACAAAATTTTTAACAAAGGCGGTCAAAATAATCCAATCTTACAATCAAGACAAACAATTTATTGGCAAAGTCAAAAACAAATGGGAAAGTGAACTTAAAAATGTCATTTCATCGACAGACTGGGATCAAATGTGTCAAAACATCTACGAAACAACAAGCTCAAATTACTCGA
>JAQFJA010000020.1:13193977-13207777 GCA_029874485.1 Naso brachycentron
TAGAAACACTGTGTGTGGACAGGAAATTCCCCCGCCTGCTGTGGATATATCCTGTGCACGACTCATTGAGAATAAATGATCAATCACCAGTTTTTTGGGCTGACAGTGGCAGGTTCGAAAATCAGAAAATGTTTTCCCAATCCTATCAGAGGCTGGCATGCTAACAGGTTGCTTTTCCTGACAAACAACCTCTCGTAGTAATGCAAAGATATGATTGTTTAATCTGAAAACAGTCATATAAATGTTTCTTGTAATGTTTAATTAAAGGGGATTTGGAAAGTGATGATGTAGGATGATGTCCTGCCAATAAATTAGGACACCTGTAGATCTGCTGTGTCAGCAAGCCTTAGTCGTACCTTATTTGCATCTTGATTGCAGTTCCACTCCCACTACATTTAAATGTTGTTAAACATTGCATTTGCAGGTAGCAATCTGCATTGAAGCAGTAAAAGTTTTCATATAAAATGTCACCACACAACATTCCCACAAAGCATTGAAGTAATATAAATCATATTTGCAGAGGCCTGTTTTAGAGTTCCGGTGACAGGAGAATCATTCATTTAATTACATGTATTTAACTGAATAACAAACAATAAAAAACAAATTTTACAATCAGAATCAAAATGACATTTTACCGTTATACTGCTAAATGATATACAGTATAACTGCACGGCACCAAACACATTTTCTACTTGTGACCCTAAAGTTAAAATGCAAAATGTGTGTTTGTTACACCCTCGATCAAGGCCCATTTATTGTGCCTTGTGTTTTTACATTGCCTTGTGTCTGTGTCTCATTTTGTGCTTGTGTTGCAATTGTGTTGCACTCTGTCCACATTGCATTGTGTTCTCGTTATGTTGCATCAGATAGAAGTGCCAAACTTCAAAGATAATCTGTAGCAAGTTTGTAAAGTAATTCACATTGAAATAATGAGCAGTAAAGTTCATCTTTGTTCTTCTCTGGAGTAATAACTCATGAAGAAATAATTAAATTGATTAGCAGTCCACATATGCTATGATGTTCCCATTGACCTTTTGCCAAGCCACACCCCCCTTAGTTACTGTTGCTATGTCTGTCAAGCTTGCGGAGCTAGCATGGAGCTCACACTGTCACTTACTGCACTGCCTGGAGAGATATTGTTTAATTTTTGGAAAAACAAAAAAGCGATTTCAGACAGAAGCAGACAGAAGGTCTGCAATAAGCCTTTCAATGATAAATACAGGAAGTCAAAGTTGACTCAGCAGTGAAAACAGTTTAGAGTTATGAATATAAAGATACAAGCTAAAGCCTACAGATCACAGTGCAGCCACTTCAACTCTTGTTTCAGTTCCTTCATAAAACAAGCAAGGACACTCATAACAATTTAGGACCAGTTCATTAACGTTGAAAGTAAAGTTGGGCTTTTTTTGAGTTCAAATTCTGGTTACCAGCATTGCAAACTGTTGCTATTTTCCTGACTGCAGCCATAGACCATAGCTTAGCTGGCCAGGCTTGCTAGTGCTCTTAATAGCTATAAGTAACTCAAATAACCAGCTAATATCCACTAACAATAACGTAACATGGCTTCAGTGTTTAACCAAAGGGTTACCGAAGCAGACGTAACGTTAGCTGTGCTTTTCAAACTGTGAGGGGTTCAGCAGAGAATGAGGACGCCAGATTATCCAGTGCTGGATAATCATCGTTTTAAGCAGGGTTGGGGTTAACCTCTTGCCCTAACCCTAACCATTCCCCTTGGATGGATAACCCCGAGAAGATTTTACCTTGATTTACGATTTTACATCTTTTTTGGACACAATTCTACTCCACACTATTCTTAGCCCAGAAAGGACAATGTCTTTCTTAAACAACAGTGTCAGTAGTGAGTAATTAGGAAAGCAGAGTTGCAGACAAATGTGCGTTGGCGCGCACCTTGCCTTTGGCTCCCTATTCAACCACTGAGTCATAGGACAGGTGGGGGGAGTCATTGTTCCTTCACCGAAAAACTTAACCATAACCACTTGTAGTGCATAATAAGTATGTTCATGTGTTATAATATGTTATATGTGTTTTTTAATGTGTTATAATGCATGATAGAGACAGGCTTCATAGAAAGTGTTACCAAGCATTTTTTTCAATCTTGACTTTGGAAACTGAAATATCTGTGTGCTGTGTTAAACAGTCTCATGCATCCCGCAATGCCTCGTCACTCTCTATCAATTAGCTTACAGACGTCCTCTGAGGCACACACACTCATGCACAGGTCTAATCAATCCACTTGATTAAGGTGCTGGTCCAAGACAACTAGTCAATTTTTGTTAGTGTGTATCTCTCTGAGTGTGTATGTGTGTGCCTATATGTGAGCGTGTGTGTGTGTGTGTGTGTGTGTGTGTATGTGTGTGTGTGTGTGTGCGATTATCACTGTGTCCTAGGACCGTGAATGTCAGGCTTTCAATGGATCAAAGTTAATGTCGTTTTTTCCACCTGCAGTCTTCTTGCTCAAAGTCTTTCTTGCCCCCAGAACAATTAGTTCGATTCACTGGCAATTCACTGGCAGATGTTGGCAGTGCTCTTGGCAGCCATGCAAGCAAGATACTGTCAGTTCTTGTTATGAAACTCCAGCAACACCTTGCTCTCGCAGCCTGCTCAATATATATACCAAAGTTGGAATTTAACCCCCACATCCTTTGCTTGTTTCCATAATTGCAATGTTCGCTTGCACTCATTAACGTCTTTACAGTTTTATTTCACCACCAGTAAATCTCATTCATTCTGACATATTGACTCGTATGCAGAAAACAGGCTGAATAAAGAACAGGTACTATACAAGTTTATCATTTAAGTGCAACGTTTCACATTTTGTGACTTTTCCATCGATGGTGTTGCAAAGTCTACTTTGCCCTTGTGTTCCTCTCATCCTGTATTTAACTGAATTCAGGTTAAATTTAGATAGGACTATCATTATCCCAAATGGAAACACTTGATATTTTAAGAAGAACACATTTGTTCAACTCATTATTTACAATTCATGTCAAGAAGAAAAAAACCCAAACATTGTTTCATGTTGCTTTAACGAAAAACTGTATGCTGCAGTTTACAGTATTTAAAACCCTCTTGATTTGAACAGAATATGCTTGTATAAAACACTGGGTAAAATGCAGATAAAACTGCCAATTAAACAGCAACACACATTTAAGCTATAAAGTCCACTTCCTAGATTCATCTCCGTGCTGCCTTCATCAGATGTGGAGAACAGATGTGAGATGTGCTTGAGAGCGCCGGACAAACACTGGGTCCATACAAATAGTCTGAACAGTCAAACCAATAAAAATACTCAAAAGAAAAAGTTGGATGAATCAAAGTATAAATCAAAGGCTTTAATTTGTGGTTGACCATGCTGGTTGGGCTGCTGCGAGGGGTCTTTCGTGGGGTGAGGCACAACTGGCTGCTAAAGAACGCAATGTGTGGAGAAACGTTATTGATGCCTTACGCCCCACAGGGAGCGAAGAGCATAGGTAAGTAAGTAAGTAAGTGTGCTATCACGCTGATGAAGGCTTAGTGCTGAATTGCGTCTGCTTTTTGCCCACAATATATAAGACTACCATGACTTTCTGAGAGTGCTGGAGTTTTGTTCATGCTAATGATCATATTAATATGTAGGGCTACTACTGTAATTAAATAAACAATGTAATGTCATATAATGAGATTTAGAAAAAAGTCCATCCATCCATCGTCAGCCGTTTATCCAGGGTCGGGTCACAGAGGTAGCAGTTTCAGCAGGGGGCCCCAGACTTTCCTTTCCCTGGTCACATCAGCCAGCTCTGACTGGGGATCCCGAGGTGTTCCCAGGCCAGTGTAGAGTTACAATCTCTCCACCTGGTCTGCCCCGGGACCTCCTCCCAGCTGGATGTGCCTGGAACACCTCCCTACGGAAGGGACCAGGAGGCATCCTTACTAGGTGCCCGAACCACCTACACTGGCTCCATTCAACGCAAAGGAGCAGCGACTTTGCTCAAGTTCCTTTATTTACAAAAAAGAAAATTTACAAAAAAGTGGTAAAAATTAGATTAATTAAAAAGTTAGATTTCGATGGTTCACTTTCTTCCTTGTTTGCCTTTCCTTTTTTAGTTTGGCATTAGTGTGCAATTGAAAATGTTCTACTGTGCAGTCATTTATTCAAATGGCCACAGTTTGTCCTGATTTGACTATTTCTGTCATGAAGGATTTGCTGACTGAGCTGTTGACTGAGTGGAAAAAAGGGCTGTTGAACTTACATTTCAAGGCCAATGAGGTACATTAATACCAAATGCCAAAATGTGATTTAAAATTTTAACTTTGGCTGGAAAAATTTCCTCAGGACCAAATAACATGTTATAAAGGAAATACATTAAATAACTGAGTACTGCTCCTGTAAAAGGATCAACGTAAAGAAGCAAATCCACAGCTCCACACAATAACACTATCTCTAAGTTGATTACCAGTCGAGTAATAATGTCCTGGGGTTATATTAATTAACACAGATTTGTGCATCGAACTTCAAATTGTTAAGCAAATTCAATCCACCAGTTGGTGTTAAAAGAAAACTCCCCTTCTCCAGCGTCTCTGCATTTTGACTTCAAATGACCAGCCACCTCTGAGCAGTTTGGGAATTGAGAGGGCGCTCTGCTGGTGTCAAGTCGTCATAACGATTTGTGTGTTTAAGGAGCGAAGCCTCCATAAATGAGGGAGACAGAGTCCTAAATATAGATATGATGGAGGGAGAAGCACAAACACTCCACGACAAACACTATTAAGGCTGGATCGAGAGACAGGACAGGAATAACACTGTGCACGAAAAACAAACACACACACTCAAACACACGTGCAGTACAAACTAATCTACAATATGAAGTGCCACAGACATTAAGTTTCAGGTTCAACATGGATCATGAATCTATGAGTAATGATCCTGAAAATAATTGATGATAAAATTAATCAATAGCTGCAGCCCTAGTTTAGTGTTAGTCTAAATTTTAGCCCATGTCTAAACTAACAAGACTCTTTACAGGCTTTACAACAATGCCAGCAGCAGTAATGTTTGAATAAACATGCTCTCACTGACCATGATAACATGCTGATGTTTAGCAGGTTTAATGTTTATCAGGTTAACCAAATCAATATTTGTCTGTGCCAACAATTGCCCAGACCCATCGCCAGGACTCATTCTGGAGGAAGGTATATGAACTGCACAATTATTAGGCTATCAATGGACTATTTTTGATAATCTGATATACTATTGATAATTATATTAGCGCAGGATCAGTATACTAGGCCAACACAGATGTTGCATACTACATCCTAACCAAATCGGTCTCATGTAGATTGAATGTCCCAATGTTAAGTTGCAAGAAAGTGGAGAGTGGCAACAAAACGATCGCATTCACGATACAGTCACTGGTGATTGGCACCAATCAGGCGCACTTGCAAAGTTTTGTAAACAATTTGTCATTTCTTATAAATAAACAGATGCCGGAGATACAGTGACTAAATGCAAGGGGGTTGGCACAGCAAACAGTGCACTTGCAAATAAGACAGCTAGAATATGACCGCTGCGATAATCACATTATTCCATCAACAGCAAATATGACCAGCCTCAAGATACAAAGTCCTCATAATTTAAAGCAGCCAATTACACAGAGTTAATACACAAAGTATTAGACATTACATCAACTGCAAAACAGCCTACATCTAATCAGTGTTTGGCAATGGCGTCATTACAGGTTGATAGTTTTAATTTATGTCTTTTATTTTATAACAAACAGTTCAATTGACTTTTTTTGCCTATTTGTTTGATGGACAGTTTTTCCTGTCACTGAGACAATGCTGTTTTGACATGAAGTAAAAAAAAAAAAAATTTAAAGTAGCTTTGCAAGTAACAAGCTATTTTTGTCATTCTCTCCTAGCTTAGCTGGCTACATTTTTCTGTGAATAGCTTCAAAATACTGAAGCTTTATTTTGATGTAGAGTAACTGATAGCTTAGCTCAGGAGATTTTCCAAGTAGCTTCCCCAGCACTGGTTATAATATCATACCGTCATAATTTAAACCAGCGTCAGCAGGGGGCTGCCAATGCAAAGCACCAAACAAACAACAGAAGTAACTTTAGGCTACAAAGCAACAGCAGACCATCCTTTAAAAAAAGGAACATGGCGGGTGCTTGTGACACACACACACACACACACACACACACACACACAATTTTGAACTTATTTTGTATGGAGCTCTCACTCGTTCTCCCAGCTGTCACAGCTAAGCTGGAATCCCAACTGAAATCACGCTCATGCGCCGCTATCGCTAATGCATTCAAAATTCCTTTTTTCAGTACTGGTCAAACAAAAGCACACCATTGTTTTTTTATTATTATTTTAATTTTTATTATCATTTTTTACAGAAAAACACAATAATTAATAAAACAGAAAATAATACTAAAATGTCAGACTATATCAAGGTGGGGCACGAGCAGTCATGTGGGCAGACCTTGCCCCCAGAGGTCCACCCATCGCATCAGGTATGCATTTTCCAATTCATGCTATACACAAATGGCACCTGAGAATGATGAACGTGTCTTCTGTGTGCAGCCATGTAGTTATAAACCAAAAGTATTGTAATATTAAGACATTGTACTCAAAATCTGTTAAAGTAAAAGGATCAGCATCTGTAGTATTTACCCTCTTGTGATGGCAAATGTCCATATAATATTTGGTAGTCATCAATTAAAAAGTGGTTGAAACATTTCAGTCTGGACCAAAGTGGTGGACTGAGAAACCAGCCATTGAAATAAGTATTTTTTTATTATGTACCAAACTAGACAATGAAGTATTATCCCTGACTTTACTGTAAATGAATGCTTGTCTGGAGAAGTTCCGACTTAATAGCTTTGTGTACATGAAGGACAATTTATCACAAACCTATTTCATTACTATTTTGCAACAATTTGATCAGCATACATTTTAACAGTGTGTTACAGGGACAAAGTTAGATGCGTATTCATATTGAACTTCATTGTTTGTGTCCTCTTGATTTATTGGTCCCATTCATTTTTGGATGCTGCATGTTTCTACAAAATTTTCTTACTAAATGCCTCATAATGGCGGCGATGACAAAAATAAATAAACATAAAGAAAAAATTATTCACTGTGAGAGAGTCCCCTGTTTCCTTGTAATTTGCTCTGTTCATCAGCTGTATTCCCTCACTGCATTTCCTCTACTTGTCAGCCCCCTGGCACTCAATTCTCCCTGCACCACTGGGCTGCACTGAGCATGTGTTTGTGTGTGTGTGTGTGTGTGTGTGTGTGTTCTTTGTTCCTGCGAGGAAGCCTTTTGGGATAGTTGTCAGGATTGCAGAGCAACACCTATGTGTGTTTGCGTGTTATAAATGTGTGTGTGTGTGGGTCAGTCTTCAGAGGGCAATAATGATCCGCGGTCAGGGTCAGGGGCCCTGAGTTATGAGAACATATTGATCCCAGCGAGTCTTGCAGTGATTGAGGGTTATCTGCGTGGAGAGCAGCTCCCATCACTGAGCTCTGAGTGCTGCAGGGTGGACGAGAGGAAAACCCCAACAATCCGTCTTCCACAGGTGATGTGGAACACACTATCATCCCTAAGTGCACTCACTGTTGCAGCACATGGTTTCGTGAACAACTCGGAATATCCATGAAGACAGCACGACACCCAGTCATCAAGGTCTCCCTCAGGAGTGAGGCAGCAGAGGTGGAAAGCAAAGCTCCGTTCTCAATAGTTTTTGCGAAGCTAATAGATGATTTGATTGATCCATCAATCACCAGAAACAGACAGATCTTGAAGCATCTCATCTTGTTGTCAGTGTAGTTATTGGGTAATGATTTAAATATTCTCCTCCCTCATTAAACGCATGGCCTTTGGTGTTTAATTTAGCACCACTACTCATTTCCCTTTAAGCTTAATAATACATCAGAATGACTTAGTCAAGGTGCTCTTATTATGTATTGGCATTATTAATAAATTTCTACATTTTAAACTGCAGTGCAGAAATATTGTCTTCCCCCTCTGGCAGTGAGAGTAATTACACAAACACTGCACATGTACTTATGCTCCAACGTTCTCCCAGCTGCTGTCGCCTGCTCTGTTTCTATGCATGCTCAACCCTTCAGCTCTTGCAAACTAATCTTTGCTGGTTGATGTAAAATGTACCAAAATTTGTAAGGATAGCGGTGGTATCACCTCAGACAACATTCAGTTGGTTTGACAATAGTGTCAGCCATACATTTTAACCTCTGATCATTCTTGGTAAACTACACATTTACAAAGCGAAACAGTCTGACGGCAAAAAAATAAAAATAAAAACTTTCAGTTCTCAAAGGAAGCAGCTTACATTTTCTTAGAACTCGGGTTGCTTTTTTATGTTTTTTGTAAGACAATTGTTATTATACCTCTTATTTGTTAAAAAAGAAAAAGAAAATAGAAAAGAGGCAGTTGAAAAATGTCACCACAGAAAACAGATTTAAAAAGACTAGTAAACTGCAAAAAGCAGAGACTTACATGGTGGTGATAGGCTCAGCATTGTGTGAATTTGTTTGACAAGTGATTAAATCTAACTGATGTTCATTCCCATGAAAAACAGATCATATGTTTCATCTTTTACAAATGTCAACATTTGCTGAAAAAACACTTAACTTCCATATTTCACAAACCTTTGATACTTGTTTGTACCACTGTTTTCTTTTCTTCTTGTTCTGACTGTACAACATGCTCTTAGTAATTAGGAGGTGTAACTGTCCGCTCCTCTTCGAGCTTGAGTGACTCCCTGATTACCAAATTACCCATAACACTCTTCACTTCACAGGTTAAAGGGGAAATTTACATGTATTTTCTCAGAATCATAATTCCAGTTTAAAGTGATCCCGAAGATTTGAGTTAAATTGTTTCTGAAAACACCTTTGGCGATCAGCTGTAATAGCATGTGCGCTTTTGTACCTCATCTCACAGCATACTTGCCAACCCTCTTCAATGGGAGACTACCGATTTTCAGTGCCCTCTCCCGGTGTCCTCATGTTGTCCTCCCGATTACCCATTTTCTCCTATATTTCTCCCAATTGATTATTATACCACCAAACCTGTTTTTAACAAAGTAGCGATACACTGTTCAACTCTTGAAGCCAACGGCTTCCATCCAGATATTTATACAGATGCACCAGGCAAAACACATGAGCCCTAAAGACACTACTGCCCGCTTCAAGAAAACTCGACAGAGATATCTGCTGCACTGATTTCTCTCATATCTCCCCCCTCCCTTCCCTTTTTGTGAGGTCCCAATGTTGGCAAGTATGAACTCCCAGAGTTCATGTTGAAACCCAACAGTGTCGACTGCAGGTAGCCTGTTTCCCTTCTTCAAAACGTTGAGTTTTCTTTTTCTTCGGGCCTGCACTTCTAAATGACTGTTTTTTTTTTTTTTCTGCTAATCTGCCATTGTAAAGCACAGGAAATGAAAAGTACCTACACCAGTCAGACACAACTAAGAGCGAGCCTATGACATTAGCTCCACCCACCCTCTGCCAACCCCTGCTGACTGATGTGAAAGGCGTCATTGACTGTGCACTTCTACTGAATATTTGTAAAGTGATGAATATTTGTTTTACATTTTGTATTTTAATTGTATGCACTGTAAGGCATCCTTGGGTGTTTTGAAAGGCGCCCTAAATAAAATGTATTAATATTATTATTATTATTATTATTCAGCAAGGGAAGGTCGCAACAGACACCTAGATCGTAGTACTCGGTAACCCTGCAAATACAAATGCTTTCATCAGTGGCCCATAGAGTCAATCAACATTGTTTTACCGCACTCTGTGATAGATACTGACTTAACAGACATTTACCAAATGAAAATCTTTAAGACTGCCATTTTAAGAGTTGCACAGTTACTGAATCATGAGTATGCAGACAGCTCAATAGGTCAGTGCTTAAATGAAACACCAACAAGTATTATGTGTCAGCCCTTGATAGATAGTCACCACCTTTCTGCGAAGTCAGAGTCTGCAAAATCAACACACCTTGAGGCAACTGAGGTCTAAAAAAGCCAAACAGTTAGTATTCAAACTGAGGGTGCATCTGGCACAAAAATTGCTAAATTTTTTAACATGGCATGGAAGTAAACAGTCCTTGGCAAAGACGAAAAGAGAGTTATAAGTCAAAGCTCGCTGGCAGGGACAGATAACGATTCAACAGAAAAGTTACTTAATACATGGATTTAAAGACTCAAGAACTGAATTGTAGAAATTAAATCGACACCTCGGTGACAATCTCAACAAAAACTCTACATGAAGAGATTCCCAAATGTGGTGTTTGGATTCAGCTTTCAAGGCCATTACAAAATGACATATAACCTGGTGTCAAGAGCACAGAAGCTGGAGCCTTCAGCAGTGAAACAGTAATGTAACTCTCTTTCATCCTTTTTCCCTTCATCTGTAAAGGTTTGCATGCAAAAAAAGAGTATCCTCAACCCACAGTGAACTGTTCCTGTAAGCTTAACAAATTAGTGCTTGTGTAATATTAGAGAGAGCTGTCTTCTCAGAGTCACTCTGCCATACAACTCAACATTATTCCTTGATGACATATTCCAAGATAAAGCCCCTTGCACACCTTGCTGTACAAACTAAAGCTGCCTTTATGAACACTATGAGGAGGTCAAAAACTTTTACAGATCTAAACATCATTGGCCAGAAAATCGGAGTAGGTTTTTATTTATTTATCAATCCTCCCAGACAAACTGAAGGCATACCTCAGTATGAGGTGATCTGATACATAGTGACACTGTTCAGGACAGGTATGACAGCCTTGTGAGCAGGGCTGACATCGTTCTGAAGAGAGCGGCCCGTCTCCTGAGGATTCATTTCCATCCCGCGTGCTACAGCTAGATAAGGCATGTTTATCCAAAGCATTGTGTATCTTTGGCTGAAAAACTGCAGCACCCTGGAGGCTGAATGAAAAATGTTTTCTACTCTAACAAATGTTTTGTGTTTTTCCTGCTTATCAGCATTTAGTTAATGCATGAAAGTATAGCAAGCTCCTTCACTAATCACCCCAAGTCAAATGCTCATACATATGTACAAGCCCTGAATTTCATTAAAGATACTCAAAAAACAAACAAAAAACAAATTAAGATGGCAACTTAGAGAAAATTGTAAACTGTGTCTATGTTTATTCTTTCCTTATAAAACATTCAAGATCAAATATGTAACTATTCAGCATTAAATTGACCTCAAATGTGTACTAACATTATCACAACTGTTTTCATCAATTTTCAAACTCTGACAAATTCTGATTTTTAATAGATGACACTTACCATTTCACTCAGTTGCCTTTGAGTGATGGCATATCCTTCTTCCCCCCTCTACTTCCTGTCAAATTCCGGTGAAACACGGTCTTACACAGTGGTGCAGCAAACACTGATTACATTCTCAATACCTGAAGCCCCTTTCACACAGCCTATTCAGCACAGGTTTAATGTGCCTCCAACACGCCCTGCTTGTCTGTTTAAACAGCACAGATGCAGGCTGAGGGGTCTGAGTTGCACCGCCAATAACCCGCCTTTGGAGGTAGTATCAGAGGCGAAGTCAAACATGGAGCTGGGGTCGAGCGACGCCTGGGTAAATGGGAGAGCTGGTGGGGTGGGTCAGGGGCAGGCATTTATTTTAACAGAGGAGAAATAAACTCGAGGGATTAAACAGAATTATGATAGAATGCACATTTATGACTGTTTCATATTGATGTCTGCTGATTTAATGCTGCATAATCACTTCTTAAACTGTTTTTGGTCAGGGGTAGACGTGTTCAGGGGACATAAAGGTTTAGGAAAAACGAATAATGGATTTTTGTCTTTGTACTAACCTCCCTCTTAAACTTCGGTATCAAATTCAATTGTGTTTAAAAAATTTTATTTGATGCAGTGCACACCTGTGAGGGAGGGTGGAGTGCGGTGCAGGCAGCAGCCTGCTGATCTGTGAAAAACTCACCGTCTTCTTTTTTAAAAAATCATAAACCATACATGTGTACACGGTGAAAATGGCCCACTGTAAACATGTAGGCTGGAGACTTTCGTACACATAATTGTGTCACATGTCTAGCACTTTTATGCTTTAAGGAAATTAACAGAAGCAGCTCTGTGCTAGATGAGTTTAATGACTGTGTTTTGTTATTATTGCCAGCATATTCCGACCGTTTTAATGCAGTTTAATCACTTATTTGACTGTTTGGTTAGTTTGGTATGCATGTCAGGCATTTATCTTAACAGAAGAAGCTGATGCTGGTAATCCTACCCTAGATGATGTCTCTTTTGAATCTGTGACCCTGTGTAAAATGACACAACTTAAAGATGAACTGCTCGGTTCTGTGTAAATAACATTAAATCAACAGAAGGTGGGTTACTGGTGAGCCTTCAATGCAGTGCTGATGTGGGGTCTCGGTTTGAGAGAGTAAGGAGAGTTCACCAGCAGGATGATGGAGGAGGACTAGCCAAGTTGTCAAAGGGAAACACAAGAAGCACCTACTTCACAGTAATTTGAATACTAATAGAGAATTTGAAAACTTTAATAAAAGAAACATAATTTTGTTAGCTAACCAGTCTGCAGCTCTTCATCTAACAGCTCCTTCTTGTTCCATTACTTTCACAGACGGTATAAAACCACTTCAAGACATATTTTAAATTAATCCATACATCAGAATTAATCTGCTGTCAACAAAAGTTATTTATTGATAGCAGTAAGCTAGCTGAATACTGAACACTGTATTTCCTGAGACTAACCTACTTCAAAATAAAAGTCAACACACATTTTGCCAGTTTAATGCTTTTAATGTGAAGCTGCAGCTGTAGGAAACATTTAGTTTGCATTAGCAGTAACTTAACACTGCATGCCACAAATAGTGTTTTATTTTGTTTTTTCATGTAGAAAGCTGGTGTACACTGCAACACTATTATCTTTAATGAAAACTAATGTAATAATGAAAATTAGAACAAAAAAATTTCATTAACTGAAATAAAAATAAAAACAAGGCTTCCCAAAAAAGTGATACCTAACTAAAACTGTATTCTAAGTTTACAAAACTAACTAAAATAAAATATATTGTAAAGAAAATATCATTAGTTTTCATTTTTGTCACAGTATTTTGGGTGGATACAAAATAAAAATAAAAACTAATAAAAAACCAAAAACTATGATAACTTTGGTACACCTGGAATTAGCCTACCAGTGGTGACACAAGCTTATTAGTTGGTAGAAATTTTGAATGTGATTCTGAAAACTCTGAACATAACGCTCATGCAATGCTTTCTGTCTACACATGGAATGAGACACAACTGATAGATTTTCATCAGCACTGGTACAATGAAGACACCAACTACCACGATCCCATTAATAACATTTATGATTGTTTGGTTTTTGTCGTTAAAGTTTTGATTGAAAGCCCCCGTAGCAGCAGAAATTACTTATTGTGTGTTAAAGGATGAGTGTCATAACATTATAAAATTGCCTTGTTTAAATTCATGTTTTAATGGGCAGTTTTCTTCTCTTCTACATTTAGCCGCTATTTTACCATATTTCTTGGCATTTTGATAACACCAACTGTCAATCACTAGAGTTGTGTTTTGAAGTCAGGAATGTCATGTAGTCCTATTTTATTTGATTGACATGACAAATCTTTAAAGTTCATTCTTGTTTAATCTTTAGATTCCAAAAGTTGGGAAGCTTTCTTAAACATAAATAAAACAGATTGTGATCATTTTTAAATACTTTTTTGACATATCCTAAATTAA
>JAQFJA010000020.1:13241834-13252847 GCA_029874485.1 Naso brachycentron
AAAAAAAAAAAAAAATCCAGCAAAAAAAAAAAAAAAGTCAGGCAAAAAAACCCCAAAAACAATCCAGCGCAAAAAAAAAAAAGGTATAAATATAAATTAATTGAAAAAATATCAAACTGTAGTCGATGGCCATGGCTCCCTCTACAGACGCGTTGATTAAACGGTACTTCAGAATCGGCTATAATAATGAGGCAAATCTCTCTCTTTTGGCTCATAAACACGGTGTGGGGATAAGTATTAGGACGCTGAAGAGAAAACTTGGTTTGTTCAGGAGGATAAACCATACAAACTTGGAGGAGGTGGCCGCATTCATACAAAGTGAAATAGCTGGATCGGGGCAGATGCAGGGGTATCGATGGTTGCCTCTGTGTGCGATCCAGAGAGGGTATGTTGTATCACAAGATACAATAAGGCAACTGATCATAGTGCGTTAGGGCCTCTGGTGCTGTAATGTCTACGTCTCAGATGCCGCGTCTGTCTGAGCTCCACACCGACAGGATCAAGCAACTTGATCAGTTGCCTTATACTTGCCTTATGCCCTAATACTCCTTCGTAAAATATACACCGTTTGAGTAAAGGCAATTTAAAAGCAGCGGAGTGGGAGCCTTACTGTGGTGAATTCAAAGTAGTAGAGGCAGCTGTCAGTCAGGATGAACCATCGCCTCTTCCATGTCTTAACTCGACCTCCTGCAATACAGAGGCAGTAAAAAATACATGCAGTTATTTGTTGTTGTCAGTGGAAACTGATAAGTGTTCAAAGATAGTAAAGTAACTTCACTACAAGCTATCCAAAATACAATTTTGGGGGTGAACTCTTAAACCTCTGCAATATTTAACACTGTCACTGTTAGAATATGCAGAAGCTTGTGGGTCGTTTTCAGACTGCTTCCTCTGTACTTCCCTGTTTTTAACCATACGTAGCAGGTAATATAGGATTGCAGCAGGTGAACCCTCCTCTTGGGAATTTTGGTGTTTAAATCTGTTAAAAACCCTAATTATTCCTAATTATTTATGAACTCTAGAAGGGCCAGAATTCCAGACCTACTAGACAATGGTCATTTTGACTGCCAGATTCCAATTTCAGTTATCTCTCTTGATAAATATCCAGAGAGGAATGCATTTATTGTGTGATGATATCTTTTTATAAAACAAAATAACGCCTGAAGATTTGCCAAGCCAGAAGAGAAGACGCCCACTTTCATTGGAGACGGATCATTCAGATCCGCTCCCGACTGATGCAGGTGAGTTTTGCACTGCTGTGCTGCCGTGTGCCGCGCTGCTTTGAGGGAGAAAAATCGCCCCTGAGTGGCCGCTCTCGAACTTTTACTTTTGACAGAGACAATTACAGTTACCAAGCAACCAAGATACAGCTGCCACTGTGTGAAAATTTATCATTTTAACTGCGGCAAAATCTGCGTGGTCACTGTGACCTCCTGTGGCCAAAATAGGTTGAAGTGATTTTCTTTGCCTGTAGTGCAATTTGTATACATAACATTTTAAATGAAAATACACTCATTTTTAGAAAAAGTCATTGACCAGCAGCACTGTAATTTTTTATTCAACAGAGTTACATGACATATAAATGTGAAAACGGTCAAAATGACCGCCATGGCCATTCTAGTGTTAAAACAGACTACTCTGGAGAGGTGTGTTACCAAGTTTGAGGAGCCAGCCTTCTCTGTCAGGGTTGAAGAAGGTGTGAGTCAGATCATTCCCATCATCCTCTGGGATTTTGAAAGGCTCGTTGCGAATGCTGTCGTAGAGTTTCTGAGTAGACAAGAGTTGAATGGGTAAAGATAAAGGACATTCGAATAGCCTGGTATCATTTCATGTCATCATGTCATTATTTACCACAAAGCACGAACACGTGTGTGTGTGTGTTTTACGTTTATAGTGACACTGATGAATACAGCTGATTCACGTCTTCAGTCTGTTTAACAGTCTGAGAAGCTGTTAAACATCACTTCCTTCAGCAGATTAGAGTTAACTTAGCTGTGACTGACCTGCAGGTGGAAACCGGGCCTGGGAACAACCTGGATGTGGTTATAAGTGAGTGTTTCTGTTCCACATGCTGTGGCAATTGTGGAAAGTGATATTATTTGTTCCCAGCAGGGAAAGCACTGCGTGGTTTCAATGTCGGTTTTTTCCTAATTATAACTAATTTTGTCAGATTCCTGGGACAGCTGTTTCGGTGTGAGGGTGTATTTTATTATTTTCCACATTAGTCTTAGTAAGTAGTGATTGGTGCGTTTGAGTTTCTCTCTCCTGCCAGTCCTCTGCAATCAGCACAGCTACATACCATCAACCCTCTGGTGTCAGGACACTGAGCCAACAGTCAGAACTAGCCGCATCGTTGTGCCAACATGATTGGTGTTTGCTACACTCAAAGTGTGTACACACCAAAAGCGAATTTAATTTGTGGCACAATGAAACCACATACGAAGTCAATGGCATGATGCAAAATCACACTGGGTGCCACGACGGACGTAGTGCATGATGGATGGCTGTGAATTGATGCACAAGGGATGCGATTTAGCTCACGTTCAAAATATTCAGCTTCAGCGACATATTTGGCTCTCCACAGCCAAGCAGGGTTAATTGTCTTATGACATCTGAGAAAGACACACCTCAACCATTTCAAATATGTAGGACAAATTGACTGTGGCCGCGTGTGGTCACCCAGAGTTGCATGACACAACTTCAGAGTCATACAAGAACTGAGGCAAGAAGGACTGGCCCTGGCAAGACATCAGGGCCGAACTCAGAATACCTAGTAGGTTTAAAAAGTGTGTTGATTTTGCTTTTTAATAGTGAGCGGCTGACCTACCAATTAAGCTAGCTAGCAATACCCGCAGTTAGGAGACAAGCCCCTCCCCTCCATCCTGTTGCTTCCAGGCCGGAAGGGTGAAAATTAAGCCTTAGTTAATTTGATCAGATGATGATAATCGCACAATTCTCTGCTTGCAACCACCTGCAACCACTGTCCCCAAACTCCGCCCCCTTTCCTTAACCACCTCCTAGCAGCATTTCCCTGTTATTCAGTAAAGGCTTTGTTTCTCACTCAGGTTTTAGTCCTTGGTCTGCGTTTGGGTACAGCCTGACACCTGCCTGACACATCAGTGTCTGACTGCAGAATATGTGTGATGTGTCCAGTCTTGTGGCATGTGGCTCCCTCTACTCTGGAAATAACTGCATGCTTGGGGAATGAAAACTGTGAACTGAAACCAACACTTTCTGGTTTGTTCTTTCAAACAGAGGGATTTACTTGAAAACCGTAAATTATTCTCTTCTCTAAATCTGGTATCCTAAAATGGACCCACCTCATACTGCATGCTGGATGTACAATATATTTAGAAGCATGAAAGTCGCTATTCCAGTTACTTCCTACAAACAGACATGCACTTGAGCTTTTGCAAATGAAAAGTGATTTGCATCATTAAAAACTATAAGACTGGGCTTTTAGATTCAAATAACTTTAATTTAACAAGGTTTGGCGCATTTGATTCTGCAGAATTAAAATTAAGCTTGAAAAAGCTGAAAACTTGGCTGAGGTAACAATTGTTTTTCTTATGTTCAAGAAATTCCATGAAAAGATCAAAACAAACAGTTACTGCTCATTCTGAAAGGCAGCGTTGAGACAATTAGTCTAAATGATCTATTTAAACAATTACTCATTATATTGCTCACTGAAGATGCGATTAGCCCACGTGACTCTTGCTACGCAGCACAGCTCGACCAGTGTTGCCTTTAAACACGTCTCCAGCTGACATGCAAAAAAACATGTAGATTAAAAGACACCAAGTTTGGAGGTGTTTTCTAATCATCAGCAGCTAGCTTAGCATTAGCCACAGTGACTGCTCACAGCTCTCAAGTACTCAAACCAATATGGAACCTGTTCCGTTCTGGTTTGGCCACCTTATTTTAAACTGTTAGGAGCTTTTTGGAAAAAATAATCAATAAATAATTGGTTCAGAACCCAAATGTGTTGATACCAGCTGGAACTTAAAAAAGTCAAGCAGGTTTTTGATCTGAATGTGAACGGAAGTATAGAATCACTAATCATACCAAATGAAAATGGCTTTAAAAGTTTGACAACTTGAACCAAAAATAATTTTTCAAACACTGCTTTTAAAACTTCTACCATGTTTGCACAGTGTTTCAAGACAACAAGTTCTTTTATGGGTCAATCCAGAGTGCCAGCATGATTGGCTAGACATGTTTGGTCTTTTAATTGGATTTGTTGACAGTAAAAAAATAAAGAGAAATGCCAGCCTTATCCTATAAAGTAACCGGAGGATGAGCCTTTCCTTCAACAGCACATTAAAGAACTTTGTATGCCTTTAAAAAGAACAGAAACTCATACTTGCTTTACTAGTCAATTTCTCAAAGGAAAGGTAGATGGCTAGAGCTTAAAACTTCAGCTGTTTTAAATTTTGGGCCATTACTTCCTGCTGTCGGGTTTGGACACTGTGATCTGTCATTCTCACCGAGAGCAGCTCGTCAGGGAGATCCTCTCCATTGTTGATGCCTCTGTTCATGGAGATGAAACGCTCCAGAGTGGTCTTGTCCTTCACACAGGGGTTGTGAAGGCTGGTGTTGAGCATGATGATGGCAAATGACAGAATGTAGCAGGTGTCTGTTGTTACAGATGAGGAGGCAAACACACAAAGAGTGAGGAAGAATTAGAATGTTCATAAAGGGTCAAGTAATGTAACACTGATACAGAGCTGGAGAGAAAGAAGAAAAAAGAAAAAAGTCACACAGGCAGACAGAGAGGCGATGTGGTCAATAAAACACACAAACATACACACACACATACACACATACAGACAGAAAGTAGGCAGATGTAAATTTAGTGACGCTTACCAGTAGACTGGAAGACATGAGCGTTGCAGTCACAGTAGCGTGTGGCAAAGGCCTCCATCATGCGGTCAATCTTCTGAGCTTCGCCAGGCAGACGGAAACTCCACAGAAACTGTCTGTCACACACACACACACATGCACACACACCACAGTCACATGAAGCTCTGAATGTCATCTATCAGTCTCTGGTTTGTGACCAGAGTGTGAGCTGCTGCACCTGAACCACACATCGAGAGAGTGAGTGAGCTAGCAGCAGGTGCATATCATCGCTTATAAGTCATGTCTGATGCGGAGTAACATTTACTTACAAACATGCAAACACAGATCATTGGGGGCAAGAAGGTCGTAGTGTTTACTGATTTGTAATTACTCTCTTTTTATTTCTCTTTCATGTATTGAACTAAGTGGACGAACTCCTCAAATACTTTCCTACTTCCAATTTCAACGCACGTGCTAACTCCTTAAATTTAGACAAAATAATCATCTTTTTAATTTCACAGCATTATTTTGACATCTATAACCATTTTTTTTAAATTCTGCAAATTAGGAATTTGTTATAACGTTCTTAAGTGGGCATCCAGCAATTTAATATTGTGCTTCCACGAAAAGTTAAAGGATTTGCAAGAAATAAAGTTAGAAGATTAAGAATCCATGCTAGCAGCTCTGTGACGCTGCATGGTGGCGCTTTGAGTCAATGCTTATATAAGTAAGCTTTTAGCATTACTAACATGATAAGTATGCTCATGATAAGTATGTATAAGCAAGGCAAGGCAATTTATTTGTATAGCTCAGTTCATACACTGATGCAATTCAAAGTGCTTTACAGAGTAAAACCCAACAAAAACACATCAAAAGTTATAACAATTAAAATGTACAAAAATACAGAAAACACATCAAAGGTAAGAGAAAAGTGCTGGCGACCTCAGATATTCTGAAAGTTTATTACAGGCATGAGGAACATAAAAAACAAAATCTGCGTCACCATGCTTTGTTCTAGCTAAGGAAAAAGCAGAGAAGCATCTGAAGACCTGAGCGGTCTGGTGGAGAAAGTGTTCGGCCGTAATGTGTCACAACGGTGTTACTCTAATAATATTACTTTTTCCAGTAACAAGTAGCGTAACGGATTACTTATAAAACTCCAGTATTAGTATTACTGTTACTCCAAAAATAAAAAAATTGTTATAGTTTGGTTACTTGCTTCCTGTTTTTATTGAGTTGAAATCATCCTGTACCAAGTGTTAAATGATGAAGGCCTCTACATGTGATCAGCAGTAAAATCCCTTTGCACTGGCTGTCCCTTTGTTTCTCTTGGCGTTGCGCACCGCACGGATTTCCCTCCCAACCTCTGTGCTCAAAGTTCAATTTATTCAAACGTTGACCTAGATTGCCGCTGACCTTCAAGTGCAACCAATGAGATATCAGCTGTGTGTGACCAGAGACGATCTGGAAGCGACACATACAAGCAGAGGAGGGAGAGAAAGACAGATGACTAATCCGTGTCTCTCTGACAAAATTTAACTCTGTTTTCGTAGCAACATAAGAATGTTTGCATGCACACAAACTAGTTATGTTTTTTTTTCTTCTGTTGTATAATTAGAATAGCAAATGCAAGAGCCTTCTTTTGAGACAAACTTAAATATATAGCAAACAAACTCAATTTCCTCCTTTCCCTTTTCTTCTACTTCCCAGGGTGACAACGTGCATTGCTGTTGCCTAGCAACAGTGACTGGCTCTGAGCCTCCGCTGTGCCTTACCTGGCGGTGAGCGAAACACAAAATTCTGATCATGTGAAGGCTGCCGACAGCCACAGCTTGCAACATTTCAATGTTACCGAGGAAAATGGAGCTGGAGACAGAAACTTGGACTTCTGGAAATATGCCGACTATTTCAAGCATATCGGGGGCAAACGCGATAAAAATACAAATGTCGAATGTAAATTGTGTCCGGGAGGTGCTAAGACATTTTCCACCACCACCAAAATACAACCTCAAACCTTCTGGAACACCTACAACGACAGCAGGACACACAAGTTGTTAAAAAGTTTGTGTCTTGTCATCAGTTTGAGCCAGTTGTTCTTTTCAGCTGCCTGTAACTTATTCAGAGTATTGTCTTAATCGGGTTAACATCGGAACATTGGTGTCCGTGTAAACATAGTGACTGCAGCTTTTAGTCACTGTATGGTCCAGTCTGGACAAGTCGGCTTTTATCTTACATTTCCCATAATGCACCCAGTGGTATTGTTTTACTGCCACTCTTTATCACTCGAGACTCTTGCCTACATTTCAAATTCCATGCCTGCTAGTTATGCAGACTTTCTGTCATAAATCATTAGCCACCGATCCTAAATGACATCAACAAGGTCATTTTCTCCGACCTGACAAAAGTCCCCCACAGCCACAGATTATCTGTTTCACTCTGTGAGACATGAGCACGTTCTTTCCACTGATGATATGATGTTTCTATGCCAACAGCGGCCCCTCTCACTCTCAGTATGAAAGTCACTGAAGCTTGGGCGGAAGCTGTGGCTCTTGACTCTCATGATCACTGTTAGATGGTGACTTACTGTAATTTGTGTTGTGCAATGATGGAATTGTAGTTTCATTTAGTGATTACATGGAATGTTTTAGTGACTGTGAAGACTGTCATTCATAAAGGTAATCTTTCATGGAAACATGCAATTAATGTAATTGCATACAGAGTCATATAGGTTCACGATAAGTAATCTTAGCTAAGGTCAGTTTGGGGCTGTGAATTGTCCTCCAATCGTTAATAAATAATTAACCCCCCGCTAAGCTCCGCCCTTGAACACAAACAGGCCAGTCAGAGCGTAGCATCTGCCAGCTCTGACCTAGCCTGGCTACGCCCTCCTTCCTCTCAGCTCAGTGTTCACTGAGAATCATTTTGGTAACGAGGCCGGTCTTAAGAACTGCAGAGGTCGATTTTTGACCGAACCAATCAGCTACCAACGGGAGGGGTTCAGTCATTTTCTGTGAATTTCGAGCTCGTTATGGTTAAACATTGAGTCAGGGGCACTTTTAAAAGTGATGCTCGTGATTTGGAGAGGTTCGAAGGAGATTTACATTCTTTACCTTTTCAAAATCAAACGCTGAAAAGTGTAACGTTATGCTCCAGGCAAAACTGTTTGGACGTCCTTATTCCCCATTGAACCCCTCACAGTTTAACAAGCACAGCTAACGTCACGTCTGCTTCAGTAACCTTTTGACAAACATTAAGGCCATGTCACATTGTTATTAGTTGATATCAGCTGGTTAATTTGAGTTACTTATAGCTACTAAGAGCATTAGCAAGCCTGGCCGGCTAAGCTAAAGTCTACGGCTGCAGTTGGGAAAAAGCAGCTCTCAACAGTGTTCACCGTTAACCCGAACTCACACCAGACCAAACTGCTGCAGTTTACTTTTAACATTAATATACAAAGAGACGTGACCTCCTCTTCCTCTAAACTGGTCTTAAGTCGTTACAAGAGTCCTTGTTTGTTTTTTGAATGCAGTGAAACACAAGTTGAAGCCACTGCTCTGTGATCTGTAGGCTTTAGCATGTATCTTTATATTCATAACTCTAACCTGTTTTCACTGCTGAGTCACTTTGACTTCCTGTTTTTATCATTCAGAGGCTTATTGCAGACCTTCTGTCTGCTTCTGTCTGAAACTGCTCTTTTGTTTTTCCAAAAATTACACAATATTTCTTCAGGGAGTGCAGTTAGTTACAGTGTGAGCTCCATGCTAGCTCTCAAAGCTTGACAGACAGAGCAGCAGTAACTAAGGGGGGCGGGGCTTCAGGAAGGGTCAACTGTGACCACTAGCATAAACATAGTCAAAAATCAAAGGTTTTGTCTGTTTATCCTATTTATCTTTTGTTTGTTTTTTTCTACACAGGTTTACACTATCAGACGTCTTGGATCTCCTAGACTTAACTGATTGAACCCCCAAGTACTGTGTGCAGCATCACAGTCATTCCTACAGTTGAAAAAGTTGCAGTTGAAACTGACTGTGATAGTGATTGCTGAGATAGAGAGTACCAAGGTGAAACAGGCCATTTGCCATTGAGACTGCTGAATGGTGATGCAGAGGTGAACTACCTGAAGGATGAGGCAGATGTTCACCTGATATTCCCAGACCAACCCCAAGACCCCCTAAACCCAACTGCCCCACCCCTTCACCTTTCACTCCTGCAGCAGTCAGTGTTGAGGAAAAGTCATTGCCACTGCTTGGTGATTCTCCCACAATGAACAGCTGAAAAAGGAGATGCCCTGAAGAAAATGAGACCCCACAACACAGAAAAAGGAGATGCCCTGAGGAAGATGAGACCCCACAACACAGAAAAAGGAGATGCCCTGAGGAAGATGAGACCCCACAACGCCATAAAAATCAGAAAACACCCCTTCAAAATATGCAAAACAGGGACAGGGTTTTTTAAAGACCACACCGACTAGCCGCATCCAATATTCCAAATTTGTGACCTATGGCCCTACTGCAGCAGATTGCATAAAGCAAACTAAACTTGATCCCGTCGATTTGTTACTGATGACGTATCCTCCTACTCTGAGGGAGCTCACTGCTGAGATGTCAAATGCCCAATCAATGCAAACCAAAGGGAAGCCACTTGATCTGAGCATGGATGAGTTGCTGACTTTCTATGGGGTTCTTCTTGAATCTGGCTTAAGTTCTGTGCCACGGCAGCACATGTCTTGGTCCTATGACCCTGATGTCTACAATGAAGCCATCTCAAATGCAATGAGAAGGAACCGCTTTGATGAGATAATCGCCTCAATCTATCTGGTGGATAACTCAAAGGCCACAGACGACCCTTTCTAAAAATTGTGGCCCATCTTCACTGCACTGAATGTGTCTTACAAAATTATATCATACTCAAAATGGTTATTGGTTGATGAAAGCATGATACCTTATTATGGCAGGCATGGTTGCAAGCAATTTATCAGGGGCAAACCAGTCCGTTTGGGTATAAACTGTGGAGCCTTGCATCACCTACAGGGTACACGTATCATATGGAGCCCTGTTGTGGAGTGCATACACATCTTCCTGAGACCAGCTTAGGGCAGGGACCAAGTGTAGTCCTTGGTCTAGCTGGACAAGCAGAAGTTCCTCCAGGATGTACCTTTGTACTTGACAACCTTTTCACCTCTCTCAGCCTCATTGGTGAAATGACAAAACGGGGTTATGGATCCCTTGGCACTCTGAGACAGTGCCATCTGCATGATGTCCCTTTCACAGATGTGAAGAATTTCCAAAAAATACCTCGTGGAAGCTATGAGGTCCTCACAGTGGGGGAGAACATACTGGTGTGATGGAAGGATAACAATGTTGTGACCATGGCAACCAATACTTTTAAGAAGTATCAGAGGGTCATGCAAACAAGTGGAACAAAGAGAAAAAAGCCGATGTCAAGGTACCACAGCCCTTGTGCTTCCTCACCTACAACCAAAACATGGACAGCATGGATCTCCATGATCTTCATGTGTCAACATACAGGGCTACAATAAGGTCAAAGAAGTGGTGGTGGCCAATCTGGTCTTGGTCCCTTCACAGCACAGTGGTGAATAGTTGGCTGTTCTTCAGAGATTTTGCTGGTAGTGACTATGACCTCCTGACCTTTCAGCGATCTGTGTCCCTGAGTCTCCTAAAAACATATGGAAGACCACCTCTTGGCCAAGGCAGAAGATCTTCAATTGCAATACCTCAGGATTCTACAAGAGGTGATGGGAAGCATCACTGGCCTGTGAACAGAAGGAACCATTTCCAAAAAGACCCAGATTGTGCAATAGATGCACTGTTTATGCATTCGAGAAGTGTGTGGTATCTCTCCACATCAAGTGCTTTAAAATTTTTCATGGAGAGTGAAATCTAACCAATAAGTCTATGAGCTGAGCTTAGCGCTTATGTTAAATCAAATGTATTGAAACGTTTTGATGAGGCTGAAATATGATAACTTGATTTTTGTCACTGATAGTATGCACTGCCCTTGTACCTTTTGCACTGTTTTAAGGGACAGTACATAACTTGCTGCACTGATTTATGTTTTTGCCGAATAATATACTCATCCTCTGACAACGTTGTTGGTGGTCGGTAGGTGTTAGGTCAGTCTAAGTCACCTATACATTATATTGTTGTTGTT
>JAQFJA010000020.1:13290630-13303864 GCA_029874485.1 Naso brachycentron
TGCCCTGTGCATTAACAGTGAGAAAGCTGCACATTACACTGTTTATTAGCCAATAAGTCTTGTTTTTGTGTTGTTAAATCAGTCAAACTGACAATGTTGTTTAACTTCTATCTGTGGACGTGTTGTTTTGTTGCTTTTGCATGCAAGGGGATAACAATTGCTCCTTGTGACTGGAACGGGGTCAACTCGGATTTGAAGTCACTCCCAGGTCCGAATTCCAACTTCCTAGAATGCAGCATAATGATCTGTTCTGTCAAGCTGCATTGTGGGATATGTAGGATGTTTTTGGAGAATGACCCATGCTGCGGACACCAACTTAACATATTTGCATCTACTGCTTCAAGGTTGGCAGTCTCTGATAAAGGTGAGTTTTGTGAGTGGGGCCCCACTGATGTATTGGTTTGCAAATATTTTTGGCTGATGTTGGCCTGTCACAGATACACTGGTGTCAATGTGTAAGTTGTCTGATATGTGTCAACATTAAAACAGTTTCTTAAGTCCAGAAAAATACCTAGAGTAGTGATTTAACATGGGGTAATTACATAGTTTGTCCAGCAGAGGGCCCCCTGTTATTTAATAACTCATAAGCAAAGTGTTTATTGTCCAGTGTATATTATTTGAATTAAGATTCATTCAAATGTAAGATATCCGGCCTCCTTTTCATCTTTGTCACAAGTGTTTGATAACCACGGTCGATATGTCAGGTTTTGGAATTCTCTCGCTCCCTGATATCCGTTTTGGCATCAGCCCCACATCATATGTTGGCTGGGCCCTTCTTTTATGTCGCCTTATTCTTTGGAAGTACAAAAATAAATGCTTGACGTCCCCTGTAAACTACTTTTGAGCTTCCTTTAGACTTCCCTATTGTGCTTCATTCCTACAAGAAAACATATTTAAGTTTCACGGCTGTGTTAGCTCAAATGTTTTAATCAAATGGAAAAGAACAAGGAGAAATAATTTAAGATCTAACATGGCAAGTGTGATATTTTTACTACTGTCTGATGCTTTGACCTTAAAGGGATGGTTCAGAATTATTGAAGTGGGGTTGTATGGGGTGCTTATGCATGGTCAGTCAATGACCTTCTGCAGATGGCAATCGGCGGTGCCACTTTTAGGAGAAGGGGCAAGAAATGAAGGAGTGAAGTCAGCATTGTACTGTTGCAGACAGGGTCGGCAGAAAAATGGTTTTTAGCCACATATATAAATGATTACCTAAAGAAATTAGTATCTGTTCCACTGTTCACTAAATTTAGGATTTTTTTCACCACTTTTGTTTGCCACCGGACACACACCAGCTTTGCCCGTGCGCTGTGTCACTCCTCAAAGCAGCTGTCAAACAAAAGATAAATGGCTGTCGGGCTACAAACTAAAGTAATGACAAAAATCCTAAATTAAAGGAGCAATTGAACAGATATTGATTTTTTTAGGTAAGCATGGATGTGGCTAAAAACAGCTGACACCATCTGCACCGGTACAATGCTGACTTCCAATGCAGCGTTTTGTTCCCACTTCTCCTGAAGGTGACACGAAGTGAAGTCTGTGTCTTCCTGTTGTTGTTGGGTAAACACTGAAAAAAAATCATACAAGCACGTTAGGATATGATGTGACACCCTATTACAACATTTGTTGTATTTAGGATAACTACAGCTAAATATTAGTTGCATTTAGGTTAACTACCACTAACAATAAAATTAATTTATTTACTTTTACACCAGAAGAGCCAGAATTCCATACTAGAAAGGCTGTAAATGGTCATTTTAACCGCCAGATTCCAAATTCTATTATCTCTCAAAACCCAGTATTTAGAGTAATGCATTTATTTGTGTTAGGATGTCCTTTTTAAAAAGGAAGTAACACCAAAATGTACATTTTAAAAAGTTTAATTAGGAATATTTCATCAGAGACAGAAAATCCAGATCTGCTCCCAGATGATGAAGGTGAGCTCTGCTCTTCTGTGTTGCCGTGTGCTGCACTTATTTTAGTCCAAAACCTTGCAAAATTACCTCTGTAAATGAAACTTGCGACAAGTTTTACTTTTGACAGAGACAGTAGCTGGATTTCCGTCACCCTAGTTTTATGGGCATTTTGAAGTATCACATCGGAAAAGGGTGATGGAAACACCAAAAATTTAAAAAAATAAAAAAAAGAATCCTCCAATTCGCAAAAAAAGGTTTTAACCTTCCTTGAGGTGGTTTTTGACTTAGGCAAAACAGAGTTAATGTGCAAATTGGGAGATGGAAACACATTTGCTGAATAAGCTGTGATGTAGTGAACACTGGACTCACGTGACAACTGTTTACACCGACGTCTTTCTGGTTTACCCATAATGTGCATGAGACCAAGAACTGAAAGTAATTCCTGCAGCCCTCTTTCCATTACCAAGTTGTACGTTGTCAGGGCAACTACTTGTTTTGTTTCTGGTTTGTAATCTTGACTTCTTATATATTTTATTATAGCCATCTTATGGTTCATTGTCCATTCCGCCATCTTCTAACATAACTAGCATAGTTTATCCGCTCAAACCACTTGACGGAAATGCAACGAATTCGTATTTCATTTTTCTTTCTTTCTTTCTTTCTTTTTTGTTTTTTAACTTTCAAAAGATTCACTTCGCACTAACATGGAAACCATGCTAGTGATAGTTGCCAAGCAACCAAGAAGCAGCTGCCACAGCGCGGAAATGTGTAAGTTCAATCGCAGTAAAATCTGTGTAGTCATTATGACCACCTGTGGCCGAAACAGGTAGAAATCATGGCTGGCCCAAGCCTCTATTTGATTTGCCCCCCCTTAATACTATTGGTTATTGGTCATTCACACACCTACCCTAATTAATTAGTATGTTTTATGTGCTGTCTTTACAAATACACTCATTTAACTAGCAGTGAGCAGTGTTGTACCTAGATTTTCATCCACAGGGAGACTCTGATTATCGAGTGAACATGGAAGCAGATAATAATTTTGCATACTTGGAGAGCAGGCGATCTCTCAAGTACTATTTGTTGAAGTCAGCAGCTCCCTAATTCTGCACAGTTGCAGCTGTGTTGCTACATCACACCAGTGTCAGCGTGGCATGTTTTTACTTTTCTATGGTTTTCAGTCCTAAATGGTAGCAAATTCAGTTACAAGAGTGGTCTGGTGTTGATTTCACTTTAATATTCAAAGTGATGCAGTGCACAGTGGCATACTGAATGTGGTGTAGGTCTTTTACATGACAACATATCATTAAAACAATATAATTACTATATCAGCAAACAAAAAAATCAAAACGATTAATAAAAATCAGACCCTCTTACGGGCCCCCTGATGGTAAAAGGCCCTAAGCAAGCACTTAGTTCGCTTATGCCTTGGGCCGGCTCTGGTAGAAATGATCACATTTTCTTTGCCTTTAGTGCAGTTTGTATAAATAACATTTTAAATGAAAATACAGACATTTTTAGGAAAAGTCAGGGACCAGCAGCACTGTAATTCATATGCAAGACCAGGCCAAGAAGAGAAGCAACAACTATAGTGATCAATTTAAACACCTGCATGAAGACATTGTAGGGATGCATCCATGTACAACAAATCAGCATTATCACCAACAGGCAGAAATGTAGCTTCAACCCATCCTCTCCTCTAAACATAAACAGCTTCTGTTACTTCCAGGGCCAGCCTGCTGCACAGAGTATCTGTGTGTTTGTGTTTGTGTGTGTGCATCTGTGTCCATATCCCTGGCAATCCCCAAGAAAATACCATGTGGCCCCAGAGCAGCCTATCACAAGAGGGAGACAGTTGCCGTGCTTCTGGACCCAGTGAGGGAACTGTCCATTTCAGCACCACGACGAGGCCACAGTAACCATGGTGCACTGTGAGGACAAACAGGATGTCACTAATAAAACACCAACAAACAAACAAATCGGGATTGTTTTTTTTTTTTTTTACACAAACTTAATTAAGAATATACAAATATGATGCTATCTTATATATGCAGATTAGGTCTAAATTCATTAATTCATTAAAACCTTCATGTCCATTTGCATGCATCATAGTGTGTTTGGGAACTCAAAACTCTAATAAATTTGAATGTAAGCTCTGTGATAATCTTTGGAACGTGTCTAAATGTAACATGAAGTGTATTTCAGTGGTTGTGACAGCATCAGAATGATAGTGTGCTCTGTGAAGCAGCGCGATATGAAACATATGATGGAGTCAGACATACAGAGCATGGATCACTGAGCTTTACAACCTAACCCATCTATTTCTGTTCAGCCCATCCGAGCCTTCAACTGCCCAGTCAGGTGTTTCACACTCTCTGCTCGACCCCTTTCATCATTGTGTCTCATATCTCCTCTTGCCAGGAAATTAAAATACATGTCAGTCTGTTGGAAAATAACAACATGCTCATGATAATAATGTGACAGCTTATTGATCCCTGTCAGAGAAGTGTCTCTTTTCTCATCCCATCTGCTGTGAGGTCAGAGGTCAGGGGTCATGTGGTGGAGTCTTGCTTTAGGATACTCCAGCAGGGTGAAAACCAGCCTGACAAAGGGATTTAAACTTGGTTCATCTATCTATCTATCTATCTATCTATCTATATATATATATATATATATATATATTTTTTTTTTTTAAATTTTTTATTTTTTTTTTTTTTGAGTTAGTGATACCTTGAAATGCAGCTAGAACTGTGCAGGTGTTTTTAAATCACCACGGTCTGTTTTGTCTGAAAATACCACACGGTCTGACCCCAGATTCCTTGAGCAATTTAGGGCGACTGCACTGCAAAAAATATCTGCCTTAATAAGTTATACGTTCTGCAATCAGGTCTTATTTTAACAGGGTTAATCCCACCATGGAGGTTAAAACCTCCATCACTCTGTTCAAAAAGACTTTCAGAGGTACAATAACCATGGGGCATAATTTATTAGTTAATGTTAACAACACTATTTTTAATTTGCTCATTTCAGTATGTTTTAACTAAAACTTAAGTTTGTTAACTTTTAGGTTAAATGGTTAAATTAAATTTCATGTGAATGTCCAGTCAGTGTTGATGGTAATTGTAGTCACTTTAAGCAATAAATTCCTCAGTTTGTGTTACATTGACAGAGAAAGCGGAGTTTCTGAGTTGTCCTGCTCACACAGCTGTTTTTGCAGCGCTTACATGTACCAGGATGCATTGCATTACAAAAAAAACAGTTCTTGCCAGGTTTCCAAGGTTGTCTGTTCCATCAGAACATTTATTTTATTTAATATTGCACAGTTTTCAATAACGAGGGGTTTTTGTCCCGCTAGAGCCAGAAAAATCCTCTCAAATCAAACATGGTGCTGGCTCGCCTGCGGTGCGAGGGGTAAACAGTTTGTAGTTCTTCCTGGAACCAGTGACATCACAAGAGATTTTGGAGCTGCATCCCAGAGACACTGAGAGCAATGAAAGAAAATATTGTTGGGTTTCACGTTATATCCCTTATTCAGATAGATGAAAATTGGGAGAGCTGCCCTTTGATACAAAGAAACAAAATGATCTTATATCACAGTAGACCATTGTTTCTTGCAGCATCTTGGGAAATGCAACAATTTATTTTACAAGTTTTGAGGTTTTCCTTGAGAGAACTATAGTTAATTTATACTGTGGGGGAAGTGCATGTTGTGGGGCAGTTATTTTCAATTTGTACACGGAGTTTCTCTGGTGGAAAAAGCTTATTATGGATGATAACTGCAAGCTAAAAATATTTAGCATTCTGGTTATACTTATATATTTTAATATTATCTTAATTCACCTATTTCTAATAGGCTACAGTTTTATTGTTATTTACTAATTCCGTTTGACTTTTTGGTAAGACTTAAAATATGGTTCGAATGCATTTCTTAATCTCATGGAGAGTAATTTGAATTGCCTCTGTGTTTGCCAGGTTTAGAATGTTGCCTTTCTTTGTCCTCAACATGATGGAAAGAAAATCAAGAAAATTGAAAAGAAATTTATTCTGCAAACAAGTTGATGGAACACGTGATTTTTTTCTCCAACAGGTCATACGGGTTTTTCTGTTCATAAAAATGAAAAAGATGGAGCATGAAAGAAATGACTTGTTGAAAAGCACTTTTTTTTTTGCAGTGCGCTTGTTTTTGCGTAAAGTGCTGTTGATGCTGTGCACGGAAAAGCTCCCTCTCTCTTCCCCTCTCTCTCTCTTCCTCGCTCTGGTTGTGTCGATTTTTTTTTTCATCCTCTGCTTCTAACCATCATCCACCCCCTCCTCCTCCTCTCTCCTCTCCACTTCTATCTCAGCTCTGCGAAGAGGAAAAACGAGGAAACCAGGGATTGATGTGTTGCTCGATCTGAAATTTTATTTTTTGCGCACATAAGCCCCCACGCCTGACAGCCTCGCCAAAATAATCATTGCTTTCGCTGATTTCTGATGATTTTTATGTGATGACAGTAAACGGCTGTGTGAATATACGCGTTAGTTGTGCTCCGGTTGGCCGTGATATAACCGTGTAGGATCGTGTGGATGCTGGAGGAAGAAGCTCTGACGCTCCGGGAAGCTTCGTCCATCCCTCCGTGTCCTCCTCAATCCTGCGACCGGGTGCATGACCGGTGATGCTCGGCCTCTTCGCCTGGATGCGCCCCTCTCTCCGCGGTGTGCCGTCGGTACCGCTGCCTGTATCCCCCTATAGCAGATTTCCACTGTCGCCGGAGAAAGGTCTAGGGACCACATATGGAAACTGGGGATCAGAATTTTAGGAAAAAGCAAAACTAAGCAGGCTGTCTTTTGATTTTCATAACTTGATATTTTTTCCTCGTCTTTTTTGGCTTGATTTTTTTCATTTGGAGAGAGGGGTTAATCGTCCCTGGTTGGTTTATTTTCCCTCGTCTCTTAAGGAATGGCTGGTTTTCATGGTAGTCATGGTACCGGCTGATTATTTGGCATTATTTATCATTCTGTCCTTGATTTTGGGGGAGCATTTGATTCTGCTGGTTTGAATTTGTTCTTTCATTTCTTTCAGCACATCCAGTCCTTGTTTTTTTTTCAACATATTTTGGGCCCTGCCTGTCTGTCTTGCCTGTCTCTCATCACCCTCTTCCCACAGAATACATGTGATAGTCTGATTCTTCAGCAATGCCTGAGATGAGCCTCCATAATTCACTGATGCACTTGGTCACATCAAGGTAGTTAGATCTCATCCTGAACTGTGTCATCATCTGTTGGAGGTCTCTGCTTTTGCCTTTTTTTGGGGCCATTTTACAGAAATCAGGCCGCCAACTGTGTTAGTTTTAACCACCCTCCACCCCCACACCTCAGTGTTTCTTCATCCCTGTTCAGTAAGAATTAATTCACACTACGTGCATGCTTGTGCTCGTCCATGTACAGGTGTGTGTGAGTAAAAGTTTGGCTCAGTGAGCGAGTGTGTGTGTGTGTGTGTAAAAGCTAGAGAATGACAGTGTAGGCTGTATGTGACGACCTAAGTGGGAGAAAAATCAAGTGCTCCATGCACATCATCCCATATATCACCGTTGAAGCTGTGAGGATTGTAATACATGTAACTGCTTTAGTCAGCACAGAAAGCCAAATTCAGGCCTGAGACGATCACAGAGAAACAGAGCAACATCCTCCATCTTCTCATTATCTCGGCCTTTTTCAGAGTTTGACATTTACAGGCCTTCCAACTCAACAAAGTAGGCCTAGATCCCAGACCAGGTCTCTTGTGGGATCCGCTAGAAGCCGGTGTTTTTAGGTCAACTTTTTTTTTCCAGAGTAGGGCAACTTACTGCCACTTGAGGACTAGAATTTAGAAACCTCTGAAACTGAGGGTTCTGTCCTCCTCGCTAAAGTCTGTTTGACCTGCCTGTTGGGCCAGACAGCCTCCCATCCAACCCCAAAACCTCCACCCTCATCTTAATTTTCACCTGTTTGCTGTCCCACCCCAAAACCAACCATACGATTTCCCCCGAGCTCCCCTAACTCCCCCGCCCCCCCAGCGGCCCCCCGCTACCGTCGTCCGCCCGACAACGCCCACCCCCCGTTTTCCGAGCTGGCGTGGCGACGCAAACTCACAAATATTTACTTCCTATACATCAAGAGGAAAGGGGGCCCCCCTTTCGTGGAATGCGGCAACATGGGCGTGTTTGACCGCGGAGTTCAGATGCTGCTGACCACGGTAGGGGCCTTCGCCGCCTTCAGCCTTATGACCATCGCCGTGGGGACAGACTACTGGCTGTATTCGCGCGGCGTCTGCAAGATCAAGAGCACCAATGAGAACGAGACCAGCAAGAAGAACGAGGAGGTGATGACGCACTCTGGCCTCTGGAGGACCTGCTGCCTGGAAGGTGAGCTTGAGATGTACTGAAGAAGCCATATAGACTTGCACAGATACACCGACAGCAGCCCACTCAGGCGTACAGGCAGATCGATTCTCGCATGCCCACACACACATACACACTGCTCTGCATTTGCACTCACATGCCCACACAATTCTGTATGCATCCATTTTCACTCATGAAAACGCTCTCTTTAACCTACACACACACCTCTGCTCTCCTTATCTATCTATCTATCTATCTATCTATCTGCAAACTTTCTTGTCCCTGCCTGCAATCTGTGACATCATATTCTTATTTGCCAAGTGGTACAGGTCCACTGGGTTTCTGCATAAATGATGTGCACACTTATTTATTTCATAATGATTTACCTTCCATTTAAAACTGCAGCTTCTTCACTTCTTTCCATTTGGTAAAGTGAAGGAAGACTTCACCTCCTGCTGAAATGTTGAGTGATGAATGTCGCTTCTTCCTTGCAGGATGGCTCAGATTAGACTTCGGACCACTTGCTGTTTGGTTGTTTTTTTGTCAAGGGTTTGAGTTGTTGTCCTGGTCGTGGCAGATTGTCCTTTTTCAGTAATTAGCAGAAAGCAGCGAAACTGCCACAACAGACTCCAAAAGACACACATGGTCCTGTAAGGCACACAGTTGTCTCATACCAGTCCTGCTCTACACTTGAAGCTGCTGTTGTATTAGACTGTTGAAAGGAAACTGTGTACGACTTTACATGGTTCACTTTATGAAGTGCTAACAAAGAGAAAGACTCAGACTCAGATCAATGAACAGGTATGTTAGAATCGATTAGAGATGTCTTTAATCATAATTTCATATTCCTACTCAAGCTTATGTTTAACAATTTCCGTTGTCCTTCCTCCTCTCTGTGCAAGTCTGCTGGAGGACAGGAGGAACAAAATCCACAATGCTCATATAAATGTGTCTTAAAGGTGAACCAAAGTCAGTTTAAGTGGACACTGTTTCCTCTTTTTTGCATTCTGGATCTGCGGCAAGGTGAAACTCTTGTATCACCAGTGTTGGGAAGGTTAATTTTGACATATTTAAGATACAGATTAGTAGTTACTCTAAAACTTACCTTTTTTTAATTACTTTTCTAAAAGAAACACATTTTTCAGAACTTCATAGTGTATGACTGTTGAAAGTTACAGAAACTTCCAAGCTTTTTTTTTATGTTGACATCATTTTCACTGCCATCAACCAATTTTTACCTTACGTCATGTTAGAGCCCCTTACGCCTCGTTTTTACATACGTATGTTAGCGGAGTCCGTAGATTCGTAAATATACGGATAATGTCCCTAGTGTCAAACGCAAGGACATGCAGCTCTTTACAGAATGATATAAACTACCTGCTTGAGCCTGAACTAAAATCAAACTGATAAATTTGGCTATTTCATATCCAACTGATACAATGATGATCAAGATGATCTGAATGCGACATTACAACAAACTTAGCAGATTAACATTACGAAAAATTTCGATGTGTTAGAAATATAAACTAATTCTTTTTAATTATACAAACTCGCTTGACAATCCAAATGAGCAACTGAATTGAAGAAAATAGCCTGTAAGCTGTAGCAGAAGTTAGCTAAGCTAGCACACAATCATACTGTTTCTCCAGAATACACTGCCAAAAGTTCAGTTTTTTAAACATACCCAAGGCAAATCACAGACTGAAATATTACACAGGGGGGAAGTTTCGCAGGCAAACTGGAAATCACGGAGATTCCCATTTGAATGAATGGATATCCGGTTGACTTGCCTTTATACACATACGTAAGTGGAAATGTCAAATTTCCTGCACTGAAAGGTGTTCTCACCTCATAAGAACATGGCCACACTCGTTGAAGTGGTCAGCTTGCTGAGGAGCGGCAGACAGGTTCATACTGTAGAGCAGTGCTCATTGATTTGATTGATAGATGGAGGCAGAGGTGGTGCAAATTCAGACAGAACCAATTAAAAACAATGGCCTTAATTTTAGCGAAAATTCCCAATGAATGGAGCCTGTCTAGATGTAAAGACAGCTTCTTGTAAGCCATCTTATACCTGATGGTGCTGCACTCAATTTTTTCCCATTAGCTTTGCAGACCCGCATGTCAGGAAACATGCCAAACGTAGGTTTTCGTGCACAGTGAAAAGATCTAAAGCAACAGAATCATTTCAATTAAAAAGACTATATATTTAGATGTAAGTAATTTGCATTCACCTTTGAATTAGTGATGTAATTTAATTCTAAATATTTTCACATTTTCTGTAACTTTATTTTTTTTTTAGTTTTCCATGTAACTAGTTATCCCCCATCACTGTCACATACCTGCATTTTCTCTGTATTTTTTTTAACCATCTTATGCGTTTTAATCTGAAATTGTAATGCATTTTTGCATGGAACAATAAGTATACATTTATGTTAGAAGACACACACACACTGAGAAAATGACTCACATGCAGTATAAAGATACATGATTACAGAGGCCACTACAGGCCCACAGCTGTTTGAACTTAAAATCTGGAAAGTTGTATCAGTGACTTTGAAATGGAGACTTTAAAGAGACAATAAACTGCCACTCAGGTTTTTCTGGAAACTGAGATGGAAAAAGTCTGGTTTAAACATGGTTTAAACTGACTTAGCCTTATGTAACATATACATCAGCACATCGTTTAAACTTACAGATAAATAAAAGTGATTGGTGTGCGCATTGGTCTGCTTTAATCTGTTTTAATAGGTGCCAAAAAATAAGCAGACATGCTGCCGACGTAGATGCAGGATGTGTGTCTCGTGTGTTAGGCTCCTCTGATCTGAGCCTGTCTTTGCCCTAAACCTACAGCAACAACTACTGCTAAGAATCAGTTAACATCAACCGCTCTTAACCCTCCTAATCATCCTGAAGTCATAGAGAGAACTAAACACTCAAGTTTGCTGTTTTCCTCATAAATAGTGATACAAGAGCACACACACACACACACAAAGAAAAATACATGTATGCTGCAGAGGTTCCAGACACACTCACATATTCACACCATAGGGTCCATCTTCAGTCCAAATCACATAAAACCTGGTCCCAGATTTAGCTGATTAACATGACAAAGTCATGAGCTGAGGCTGTTTTTGTTTCACTGCCTTTTTGGTATTTTCTCCCATGATTCAGCAGTTTTGGCCTTAATGTCATACTTTGAATCATTTGTCTCACTTTCCAACTTTATTTTAATATGTGTGTGTAAACACTATGGGCCAATGCTGCGTTCATGTTACAGTAACAGTTACACTGCAAAACAGATTAATGTGCCTCTCTGGTGTGAATGTGCAGAATCTTTGGGATAAACAAGTAACACACACTATACATTCATTACACTCATTACTATAAAGGCATATAAAGACCCCTTCCATACATTTCCCTTCCCCTTGCAGAATCTGTAACATTACACCCAGCTGACAATAACATGCATCATCACATGTACAATGACTGCTTTCAGTCTCCTAATAGTGATTCACGTCACTGCGACTCAGATGCTCAATGTTGAAATCAGCACGGCATTCCTCGAGCTTGTGGGCTGAAAGTTAGTAGCGCTCTCTCAGGTTTGAGTGACATGTGAGTGACGTGTCTGGTGCATCTGTATTGTTATCCGGGTGGAAACAGTAGGCTTTAAGAGTCGAAAGGTTTACACACGCTGTTCTGTTACCGGTTTGGTGACATAATAATAAATTGGGAGAAATGGGAAAGCAGGCAGGAGCCGGAAGAGGGCACTGAAAACAGGAGTTATTAAGGAAAATTTGAAGAGTTGGCAAGTATGTGGTCGCTCAAATCGACCCTTCGCTAAGCTATGTCTGTCAAGCTTTCAGAGCTAGCATGGAGCTCCCACTATTTAACTGCACTCCCCGGAGAAATATTGTCTAATTTCTGGAAAAACAAAAAAGTGATTTCAGACGGAAGCAGACAGAAGGTCTGCAATAAGCCTTTGAATGATAAATACAGGAAGTCTAACTGACTCAACAGTGAAAACAGGTTAGAGTTAAGAATATAAAGATACAAGCTAAAACCTACAGATCACAGTGCAGCAGCTTTAACTTGTGTTTTACCTCATTCACAAAACAAGCAAGGACTCTCGTAAAGATTTAGGACAAGCAGAGGACACGACTCTTTGTATATTAACACTGAAAGTAAAGTTGGGCTTTTTTTTTTCAGGTACATATTCGGGTTACCAGTGTTGCATCAACTGTTGAGAGCTGCTACATCCAGACTGCAGCCATAGACTTTAGCTTAGTTGGCCAGGCTTGTTAGTGCTCTTAATAGCTGTAAGTAACCCAAATTAACCAGCTAATATCCACTAATAACAATGTAACATAGCCTCAGTGTTTATCGAAGGGTTACCGAAGCAGACGTAACATTAGCTGTGCTTGTCAAACTGTGAGGGGTTCAACAGAGAACGAGGATGCCCGAACAGGAGCATACCGTCACACTTTTCATCGTTTGATTTTGGAAAGGTAAAGAATGTAAATCTCCTTCCAACCTCGCCGAATACCGAGCATCACTTTTAAAAGTGCCTCAGACACAATGTGTAACCACGCAGAACTCAAAATCCAAAACAACAAAGTTTTGAAAAGATTGCATGAGTTTCAATGGAGCACAGCCATGTAGTTGTCAGACTCCGGTCAGAGCAGGCAGATGATTGGCCTGTTGGCGTTTGAGGGGCGGTGCTTAGCAAAGGGTCAACTGTGACCTCACGTTTGCTGCATTGGTTGTGCCATTTATTCTGGTCCCATCACACACGTGGTTATCACAAGGCTTACTGTAACTGTATAGTGTAATGTACAGAAGAAGTTCAGAGTAATCTTCATCTGTGTTGCATCAGCACAGCTCTCTTCAACATAATGAATACATTTTCTGATCTGACATTACAGCAAAATTAGCTGGAAAACTGGAGTTCAAGTAAAG
>JAQFJA010000020.1:13303964-13324715 GCA_029874485.1 Naso brachycentron
CTGGAGTTCAAGTAAAGCTTATGACATTTAAATTTTGTATTTTATCAGCAAGAATAAGCATCAATTTAATGTCAGGTCACTCATTTTAAAATGTAAAAGAGCAACTTAGTTCTTACAAAAACTCACATCAGCGAGCATTTGAGTTTGAACTGCTGCTTCATTTTCATACGAAGGTTAAAATGGTTGTTTTATAGTGTTTTATTTTATTTTCATTTTACACTTTTTTCAGCCCGGTCTCATTCCAAGCCCCTCACATATTGATGCTTTGTCAGACTCCTTGACTCCCATACAGAGACAGAAGTTACCCACTAGCGTATGTGTGAGACACATCAGGCTTTTAAAACAAAACAATAACCCGGATATCAGAATTAATTATTACTGCTTAAAGTGACATGTAGAAAGAACGACAAAGTCCCGAGAGGGGTGACTGTCTGTAGGTTTGTTGATCGAATGGTGGGTCACACACAGTTCTGCTGTCTGTGTTCAAAGCCTGTGTAAGAATCAACCAACAATCTTTTCCTAAACCTAACCAAGAAGTTTTGGTGTGTAAACGTAACCAAACAAAAGATTTTACAAGGGATAAATGACGGGATCTTACCCTCACTAATCTCAATCGTGTGTAGGACACGCTCACACTTGGCCTGAATGCCGTGTACCATGCCGAACCGTGACTGCCGCCCCTCCCCACTCATCTGCTGACCTACACTCATGTTGCTGTGCTTAAAGTTAAACCAGACAACTTTTTTGGCTTAACTTTGTCATTATGATTTATAAGCTGATCAAACAGTATAATAATGGTTGAAAAATGACACCATTCGCTTCTGAATTGGTCTTTGGCTTAACTGCACTGTGCTGCCACTGTCAACTATTATTTTTAAGAACAGCAAAGAGAGTTTTGGGAGAGTTTTGATGGAGGTAGCAAAGTTCTACATTTGACAATATTTTACACTGGAAAGTCCATCCATGTGAAAAGGTGGTGTATAAGCAGTATTAGTAGTAGTAGTTTTATGAGTATAAGATTTTCCTAGATTTTAGTTTTTAAGTTGCTGTTGCACTACTGTTTTATAGTGTTCCATATAAATCTTTTTGTTTTACTCAATTATGATTACACCTTACATTTTAAAAATTCTAGCACTGAAAATAAAATTTGTCATTGAAAACAACACAAAAACTGAAAAAGAAAACACTGGCTTTGAAACATTTGAATTTTAAATTTTTTTATCAGCCCCGAAATAAAGATTTGGCACTACACAAAGTTACAGCAAAAAATAAATGTATTAATAAAATATATTCATTAAAACAAAAATCAAATTATCTTGCTTCATTTTGATGTTTTATGAATTATGAAGTTTATTTCAGTGTCAAAATTCAGATAGTTTTTCATGTCTGTCTTTTTTCAGTGACTTTTTTTTACTGATGTCTGTATTTTTTCAGTCTCATGGTTTTCAGTTTTGACTCTCTCCCACTGCTTTGGTATGAAGAGGAGGGGAAAGTAGACAATAGCTGGATATCAGACTCCATCAGACATAATATATAACCCAAAACTAAACTTAAAATTTGAAACAAAATGTCTAGAAATGATTGTATATTTGTTTCATAATGTCTTGACCAGGGTTAGTTGTGGTGCATTTCGTTTTGTCGCCTGTCGCTAACTCACTGTGTAACCCCACTTGGAGAGTGAGTGTAAATCGACAAACGTAACTACTGTAACATGAATAAAACTTTAAAAAACCTGAATACATAGCTTGTCTGTGATTTCAGCCTGAGTCAGCGATCAAAGTAGGCCTTTCGTGTCCGTCGCTTTGATAATGGAATTACATAACATGCATTTGAATTAGACTAATGACGATCATCCAAGAGAGAAAAATAGAAAAACATTAAGGAAAAATGAATTGTGCTCTGTCTTGCAAATTCTTTTACTTGATTTTTTTTTCATTCTGCATCCCACACATTTAATCTTTTCAATGATAAGCTGGTTTTATTTGAAATTACAACAACATAAAGCTTAACATCACATCAGCGCTTTTTCAAGCTTTTGCTGAGTTGGTGCAGGTGTGATAAGTGCAACGTGTGATCAGTCGTGTGGCCACATGAAGTGGTCGTACTAAAGATGAGCTCATGTGGATGAATTTGTTTTTCCAAGTTTCAAGCTACTCAGATGCTTGTTTGTTGTGAGTTTGACGACAAAATGTGTTTATTTCTTTGAGACACAAAACATGAAATCTTGGCAGAGGTTGCAAAATTGTGTCACATCACCAACACATTTGTCGATGTGAATGCAGCAACGCCAACTCACTCCATGTGATATGCTTATTTTCCCCGCTAAGTGGCTTTACTTTTCACACTCTAAGCTCACTCGGTGTCCTTGGCACTGGAGATTTGAAATGGTTAAGAGCAGAGAGGAATCTGAGAGAGATCCAGCTCACTCTGTGTGCTTCGCCTTCAGAGCTACAGTTGCTACAAAGCTGCGTGGTGCAGAGAAGAGAAAGAGAGAGGAAGAGAGAAATTGGGAGGTGTTGAGAAAGAGAAAAAAGAGGGAGAAAAAAGAACAAGAGAGAAAAAGAGCAGGCAGCCCTGGTTTTCTGTCACACCCCCTCAGGCTTCCTGTGCTATCTTTAACACACAGGCCTACGTTCTATCTAACCTATCTTGTCCTGGCTTTTAACATAATACGTCACAGTGCATGCTTTTATTTTAATACTCAGGACATGATGTGCATGTTGCACTTACCAGTGACTGACTGACTCTGCTGCTCTGACATCACAGCGACACGCTAGCGTCACGATACAGGAAAGATCACACATGACATTTTCATGTTGAGCCTTGAGTAACATATTGCAGATTTAATTATGTTTCTGCTTTCATGCGAGGACCTCTACACAAATGTCTGTGTGTGTGTGTGTGTGTGTGTGCGTGCATGAGACTGTCTCAGAATGGAGTGCATTACGGCGATGACATTAATTATGCTAATAGCCATCAGCTCCGTTAGCTTTGCGGTGCTGATCGTCAACAGAGCCTCTCCACGCTGCCTCTTTATCTAAAGCTCCGGCTTGTGATACGCCAGGATGTAACTAATTACATGGAATCAGATTACAAAAATAATCAGAGCACTTCGTTATCTAAAGCTGCAGTCAGTGGCTCAGTGGATGGGGAACACTGATGAGATGTAATCTGATTACTGATGTGTCTGGTTGGGAAAAAAAATCACATGATCCTTCATATCAAGCACCACGGATGTAGACTAACAAATTACATTTAATCTGATAGGAAAAAAACCCCACTGCTGCTTTATGAGAGGATTCATTATCAATATGATGGGATTGGAAGTGATTAATGGAAGCTGATTCATTCAAAATGTGTTTGATTATGTGTGTTTGGGATCTGTGGGCTGCCACAGTGGAAACAGTTGCGATGATGAAGATACAGACGATCAAATGACAAGTAAAGGAGTGAAGGGCCAATCACACCGACAAGCATCTCATCGAAAAACGCCTTGGAAGCTCATCTGTCTGAAAATACAGCCAGTATTAACTTCTCGTCCATGTTTTCTGCTACTGTTCCCCTGGCAATGAAGCAGATGAAAGATGACGAGCGTGGTGAGTAGTAAAGCCCGCCTCCCACATAATTTAATTGGCTGCTCCGATCAGAAGTGACACTGATGAGCGCTGCGACTCCACGCCTTCAGCTGAGAAATTGAAATTATTTGAACTTTTATGCGCGTCCAAACATCTCCAGAAAAATGTGCTTCACAGCAGCAAGAGATGAGCGCCAGACAGGCGCTCTGTACTATAGGACAACAATGGTTTTGCTGGCAACGCTTATCGAGCAACGCTTCTTGGTGTGATCAGCCCGTAAGATAATGGATGCTTTCAAATTACAGCCCGCATTTTAAAAAATAAATTGTTTTGTCCTGCTGTTGGTAATTTGTCTCACGGTCAGATAATGACCATTACATCTGTAAGAGTTACTGAAGCACATATTTTAAGTGGCTGTCGTTTATGTTGTTCTAAATTCTATCTAATGACATACTTAAAGCAGTTTTCATATATCTTTGATGAGTGAAGTACTTGTGGGTTTTGCTAAATTTAGGCTTTCTTGTGTAGGCCACTAAAATATAAGACCATAGCTTTTCAGATATTTTGTGCTGTGCAGCTGCTGAGTGAACAAGTGTGAGTAATTCTGGATGAATGAAGCTCGCTTGGTGTAAAAATACATGAACTCAAAAATGGACCAGAGTGAGACATAATTATAACTTAATTCTGATTGCATGTAAGTCACAAACTAAGGTAAATTTATCGACACATATTTCACAAGTGAGGACGAGCTTTTCTTAAAGACACAAGAACTTTTAGATTATACTGTGAAACGTCCACCATGGACAAATGTGTTGGCCTCAAAAACAAGAGGAGCTGACTTTTCAGCAAAACAGCTGCAGCCTAAGAAACATCAAGTCAGCTTGATGTATTTGCTTTGAATTGTGTTTTGTTGTTGGAGTGTATGGTTTTAAAAAAATTGATACTCAGGTACTAATCAATACTAAAAATTAGTATTAGTATTAGAGTAGATACTCATTTGCAACAGTATTGATACAAACAGTGCCATCTTCGCCTCCTCCAGTTGACACACAACTTCACACCTCTGCAGACAAGCAGGCGCTCCCCTCGCTAACAGCTGAACACATGAACGCTAGCTGACGTTCACAACACTGAGCTGGCTGCTGTCACCAACACAAAACTAACTGAACACAGCAAGTGCTGCTGCTGGAGCACTAACAATGGCGGCTGTGCTTTCTCCGTTTTCTTCTCTCCAACAACAAGTTGATACACACAGGATAAAGTGGGCGCAACACACACACACACACACACACACACACACACACACACACGAACAAACACTGCTGTCTCTCCTCTCTTGCACTCTGGTTTTTCCAACAAATGCAACGGAGCTTCCACAACTGAATTTTGTAACAAGAAAACAGCCAAAAAGCTGTCAGGATGTACTCTGCATTTGAAATTAAATAGCGGACAAATGAAAACCAAACCTATTTTCATATTGTATTTTTGTAATTTTGCACTGATCAATTGAATAACGTAAAATAGGGGTAGGAACAGATAAGCTCTGCTTCTTTCTACTCCATTTCGGACATGAATTATTTATTATTAATGTGCCAAAATGAAACAGAAGTATATATATATATATATATATTCATTTTGCACATTAATATGTATGATTATGAATATGTATGAGTATGATATTTTGTTATGTTTTTTGTTTATTTGTTTGCTTGTTTTTCTGTTATATCTTATTCTTTTATTTATGTCTGAAATAAAGATTCTCCAGTCCAGTCCAAACATGGAAAACCGAAATATTAACACAAGAGCGGCTGCAGAACAGCACCAATCAAAGGTAACAGGAGCAGTTTAGCAAAGCACCTGAAGGACCCACACGCCGACCTATTTAAAGAATTTTCAACATTAAACTAAATCACCCTGTAAGCTGCGTTAGATACTTGATTTTATTTATTTCCGTCGTTTGGGACAAAGGCTTTACTGAGTTATGCCGTGATGTGTTCAAGCGCTGTTCAGGAAAAATGAGTAGCTGGTGAAGGTAACTTTGTTGTCATTAGTTCAATGTCTTTTTGTAAAATGCAGTTTTAGGCGAGAAACTAAAACAAACAGGCTGCAGTTAAAGGAATTGAAGAAATGTGTTTCATATTGTTTATCAAACATGCCAACCCTCCCCCTACCCTCCCAGCAACGGCTTTGGTCAAACAATAAAAGAACCTCCGTGTTATCGAAAATGGTATCGAGTATTGAGTATTTTCTTAGTTATCAGTATCAAGTTACTCGTATCGTGACAACTCTGCAGGGCTGTCAGCCTGGATAACATCCTAAAGCAGAAAACATGATATACTAAAGTTACCCACAGAGATGAGGTGATTCGATGCTTTCTGTTGTGCACTTACAACTGATACTGCATTGTTGCCAAATTCATCTGTATGTTTCTGATCATTTCTATTGTGTCCAGTGGACTGTTTTCAACCTTCAATGTGAGGGATGAAAACACTGGAACCAAAGTTTTTGCAAGGTTGGAGAGCCATTTACTGTTGAATTTAAATGATAATGTTAACTGTTGGTCTCCAAAGAACTTTGGCACTTACTGCAAATCACTCACCTCCCAACCATGTTATTGAGCATGTGGAGGTCAAACATTACTAACATTTTGGATTTAGCTAACATTGAAAGAGAAAGTGTAGTACTTCCACAAATCTCTCTCTCTGACATTGCAAGTAACCAAATTTGAGGAAAGCAAAGGTCAAAGCCCTACATGAAAATGCTAAAAGATGTAACACACTATATGTGGCGTATGATGGGGGAGTGCTGGATAAAGAAACAAGAGCCTTTGTTCTGCCTCTGCACTGAGGCTGGCAAACAGTCAGCATCCAGCAGCGCTCTGTGGGCGTGCTGTTGTTGATACTGTAATAAAAGTGACTGACAGGTCACGGCAGCTGTCAAACTTCAGCCGTCAATGTTCTGCAACCACCCAACTCCTGGAGGCACTTCTTAACAAAGCAACAAACCTATTAATAATTATGGTTCGCTTCTTTACGTATATTTAAATAGAAAAAACAGCTTTCCCGTGTGTATCGTGTAAAGTCTCAGCCCATCTGTGTTTTTCAGTGACAGTAATAAAAACCCTGAGGAACACCTGTGCGGAACATTCCACAGGTAAACAGGTTCATTGGTAACAAGTAATAGTATCGTGTTTGGGTATGAAAGAGGCATCCTTGTAAGGCTCAGTCGCTCACAAGCAAGACTGATGTGAGACAAACAAATGATTTGTCTGAAGGATTTTACTACATGAGCTCAATAACACTGCATAAAACAGTTGTTGGTAAAGATATTTCTGTTGCAAAGGATTGCACTCTGTTTTTTTTTTTTGAAAAATGTCTAAACTCCTTTAGAATCTGGGTTTCATCTGAAATGTTTGTGCATTGTGGGATCTCAGGTAGATTTTTAAAAAACAATTTTAAAAAAGCTCTGTGGGATTGAACATAATTTAGCTGAACAGCATGAATTTGTGAACACTGCCAGTTTTTAAATACCACTGGAACATCTGAGGTGTGCTCAGGGCGAAAGCGATGAACGCAATGTTATCAAAAGAACGCCAGTATCATGATCATAAGGATCATTTTTGATCATCGCTTCAATCGTGTCTTTGTACACAGCCTGTTTCTATTAGCTGGTTCAGGGGAGGGGGGACTGGCCATTTTCTGTCATGACTTACGACCGATTTAATCATAATTTCTGCACTATATCAGTTGTGGAGGTCCTACACAGACTGGAAAACTTGACAATGTCGGGTCTGCCTGTTAGGTTTTGTCGCACAGCTCCGTGTCAGCCACAGTTAGGCTTAGTTAGTAGCGTCAGGAGGAAGGGGGGTTTGCCATTTTCTATCATTAACTATGACGACTTAATCATCCTTTCTGCACAGTATCAGTAGTGGAAGTCTCAGAAGTGTTGGAAAACCTCAGATGTTGTGTCTGTGTTCATAACACAATCCCATGGTATATAAATTTGTGTTGTAGGAGCTCTACTGTATTCACACACAGAAGTAGTCATTTTGATCGCTATGTCTGATTCAATGTCCATTGTGATTCATGCGTTAATTGCATGAATCACTTTTGGTCTGAAAACACTTTTAGAGGTCAAGCTAGCTGTAGCATGAGACTCCTCTGAAAGCTGCTCCGCTGCACCCTCCCCTCCATGTTTTTGCTCCGGCTAGCGTTTTATTTTGTTTGTTGTCACTGTCTCTTTTAAGACCAGTTTGCACAAAAGATTCATGACGAGACCAAACGGTTGCAGGGAAAGTTGCAGTACTGGTCCGTCCATCTCAGCTTGACTTCAGCTGACTGACGGTGTTGCCTGCCGACACTGTTGTCAGCAGAGGTGATATTTAGGGAGTAAGGCTCGTCGCTTGTTTTAACAGCCAGTCAGCTCTTACTGACATCACCTGTAGCTAAGGCTAAGTTCAGACGCAGTGCCAGAGCCGCACCGAACTCAAAAACATGTGGCAATGTTTACCTTTCCAGTCAGCAAGTCAGCACGGCAGTAGCACAGCTGATTGAAATCATTGAGTTCACCTGACCGCCCTTCTGACGTTCCGGTTGCTGCTGTGCTATAGCGGTAAAGCGGCAGAGCTCATCATTTCATACGCAACTGGACTTAATGGTAATTTATATTAATGAGGTAAAATGATAGGCAGAGCAATGATGAGTAGGCTATTTAATGCACCCTCCACGGCTGTCTTCTCATTGACGAGACAATGGCATCCAAAGTTTACCATTTGAAATGAATGAGTTCATCTGCTGTGACTACAGATGCGCTTTGCCGCACCAAATTGTGATTAAGTTTGGCGTGATCACTGTCTGAATTTAGGCTAAGAAGCGTAGCGTAGAGAAGCTAATAGGAACACACGCTCACTGAAATTACCATTAATGGCTGAAAATACCCAGTGACGATCTGAATACAGAGCATACAGAGCCACAGAGAGGTGCAGAAGTGTAGTGTTCTTTCAGACCACTGCTATGCTAAAAGGTTATTATGGAATTTTAGCGCAATGACACCAAAGATAAACTGCCTACCCCAACTTTAACTGCAAAACTGTCTTGTCCTGCACACCTGATCTGGACAGTTAAAAATCTTTCGAAGCTTTATCACAGACAAAACAGATTCTTTATTCCTGCACTTGTGCAAAGTAAGAGAGTGATACAAAAGCAGGAGGCTTGGAATAAGCATATTCGACATCTCTGTTATCTTTAGCAATGGTATGTGTGTGAATGTGTATATTTGAGCTCATATTGGAATGTACTTGTACAAAAGTGTACAAACACACTGACTCATTCACTTCTTAGCCTCCTGATTTCCATGTAGCCATCACACGTCCTCACAGTCTGCTTCAGTTGGATTCACTCTGTGTGCCTGTCATCCTGAACGGATGGCCCATGTCGGTGGTCCAGCTGTGGAGGCTGGCTCCAGAGATCCAGTCTGTCCTGGTCGTCAGTGATGGATCTGGCCTCAGGACAGTCTCTCGTTCTGAGGCACAGATCGGAGCTGCCCTGGGGGCCCCAGCCTTGACAGGTGGAGCTCAGCAGGCTTTAAATGCTGCTATTAATCTCCATCATGGCGGGTTTGAGAGCGAGCAAGGTGTGTTTGACAGGAGATATGTTTCTGGGGATGAGGTGTTATTGTCTGAGAGTGTGTGCTCTGTGTGTGTATGTGTTTGTACCAGCATTCAATTTTAACTCTCATCACACTCGAAATCAGAGTTTTTAACCCTTTGCACTTTAGAAAACCTCGCCAGGTTTAGTAACTTTCATGTGGTCTGGATTGACAGAACACACGGTCCTCTAGGGATTTGGGAAACTGACCAATATGCCTATGAAACCCTTCTCTACATTTAACCCTGATGATCATTTGTAAATGATAAATTAATCATTGACATTTTAAGAGCTTTAATTTTCTTAGTCTAAAAGTGTACAATCGATTCAGTGTTATTTCAGCCTTTGAAGAGAGATGACAGATGAGTCACATGAATAGTTACAGAGACGTGGTAGCACTGCTGACATAATTGATACTTGCAAAAAATATTAATTATGAAATTTTTGTATGTGATGACATGTTGCATGCATGGTTTGCAAGTGTATTTATGGTATCTATGCTTTAATTAATCAATCATTAATCATTAAAACCTGTTCAGATGACAGGGGATTGACTCACTGTGAGGATTTAGCTCCTATTGAAGAAAAAAAAAATATTCTAACAAGATTAATAATCTTTTCATAGTGATTAAAAACAAAACACTAACAACTGACCTTTGTCTCACATGGGAATGGTTAAAATCAGCTTTCACTTAACTGTCAAATGACTTTGTAGTCAGAGCTATTTAATAGGGTTAGGCAGGTGTAAAAGTTTCTAAACCAGTATAGACCAGTATACATGATTTTCACCACTAGATGTGGTGCACGTCTGGGCAAACTTAACTAAATGACACAAAGTGTGTCACAACAGCCAATCAGCACTGAGATTCTCCTGACATCACTGACGTCCAGACATTGAGACCCAAAAGACTGTTGCTGTGTGTGAACACTGTGGAACACCAAGCCTAGTATTTAGGTGTTTAGTTGTAGTATTTAGGTATTAGATGTTTTCAAGGCGTTTTTCAAACAGTTCTTGGAACTTTTTGAGAGGAACTGTCAGTGGGTAGATTCCGGGGAACTTTAGACCTTTTTGTGCATTATTTTTTTTCTTGGCTTTCACACTGTCAATAGTAACCCCCTACATAAGCTATTTTATATAATGTAACCTACAGTGTGTATGGTAAATATAAACTTGTGCACATCTAGTACATCAGTGTGAACTTCTATATATTTTTTTTACACACATAAATCTGGTCACACATTTAAGCAAAATATCTGGTGCTGCCATCATGGACACACTTACACATGCTTATGATTGCTTGCATACATCAAGTTTGGTCAGCACCAATATATGCCATAAAATATATGAGATAAATTACCAAAATTAAAGACTCTGGTCTAACATGGCTTCGTTCAATATCATGACCTCTTAAGTTTTTGATTGCTATTAGATGCAGATTAAAGCTGCCTTGATTCTGAATGTTAAATGATGACCGCATTGTTAAAAAGCGAACATTAGCAAAACACCCTGTTGTGTAAAAGTTGACATTTAAATTTAATTTAAAAAAAATACATGTATTGTTATGAAAATACATCATGTTATGAACTGTGCATTGTAGAAATGATCTGCAACAAGGGAAAAAAAAATCTATTTCATTTTTTTAAAGCCTGACATAATTTAGTTTTTGATGGATTTAGTATAAATAAAAATATTTTTTGAATTTCTTTTTAAATATAAAAAATAACTTATTGTGAAATTTAACGAATTGTATCAAACAATGGTTTCATATAATTCAGTGTAATAAACACAAAATTAATTATTTATTATTATTTATATTTTATCTTTTTCAATATCAAAATAAATCAATAATGACCTTCTCATTAGATAATTAATGCAGTCATCTTACTCTCAATTCGCAGCAGCTCTTCCTGTCCTCTTTCATGGCAGCGAGCGGGATCTACAGCCACATGATGCTGCGTAACTATGGCGATGCAGCGCTCTGTTGGCGACACAAGGCCGCCTGTCAAACAGGCATCACAGCCTCTCAATCAAAGAGACTGTTTAAGAGCACTCACACACACCTGGGACTGACACACACTCCACTCCACACCATGGGAGGGACATCAATCACAAACACATACACACAAACACACACACACACACACACAGGAGGATACAAAGCACATTTACATGCACACACATACAGGTGTAGTGGAGACACAAGGACATAGAATGAACGCGTAACAAACCTTTACAACTTGTTTATTGTTTTGCAAAGAATTTTCTAACACAACATGTAATAGATGATTGTTTATCACTCTGCATGTAATTATGATCCAGATTAAAAATGTATAAGCATGTTCTATTAATAAAACAACAAAAATCTGAAGATTGCGCCTTCTAATATTAACAGCCTCACTTTGACTGGAAAGCAGTAACCTAAATACAAGACACAGCTCTTAGATCCATTATACATTCCATCCATTCAAGAAAAAAAGCTTGTATATTATAGAATTTTTTGTTGCAGTTGAGTTTTTAAGTGTTTGCATTTTCCCTCTGCTCTTATTAGACTGTGAGCCGTTAGAATGTGTCCACGATCCACCTTTACATAGAGATTGTTTACGTGGTGTGTCAGTGAACACTCTATCTGTTGCAGTTCTAGGCTCAAAAACAATGAAATCAGACTGTTTGGTACACTGTTCCGTTCCATGCCTCCCATAGATACACACACACATATATATATACACACCTTCTTCTCCCACCTTTCACGACATAGAGTTGAGTCTGCTTTATTAGCCAGTTTGGGGAAGGGAGGCTTGACATTTTCTGTCATTAACTACGGCTGGTATAAGCATTTTTGCTGCATTGTTTAAGTTGTGGAGGTCCCAGACAGGCTGGAAAACTTAACAACAACAAGTGTCTGGGTTCATATAATCATCTGTGTTCTGTTAAGTTTCACACAGCCACAGCTTAGACTGTAGCGTTAGCTAGTAATGTTAGCAACAGGAGGAGTGGGGGCTTGTCGTTTCTTTTGTCTTTAATTATGTATTTCATCTTCATTTCTGCTCTGTATTAGTTTGGAAGGTCCTACAAACGTTGGAAAACTTAAGGTCGTCATGTCTGTGTTGATAATCCCGTGGTGAATAAAGTCGTGTTGTAGGAGCTCAGATCATCACACACAGCTCTGTTTTGACTGCCATGTCTGATTCAAAGTCCACACGTCGAGACGTTTGTGCCTTCAGGTCATCAGTGACGTCGGAAGGATGTCAACTCTGATTGGCTGTCACAACTCAGCATCACATGAATTCACCTGAAGGGTTCAGTATTATTTTATTTTAATTTGTTTACTTTAACAGAGCCTGCAGTTAGTTTAGAAAACACATTTACTCTTCATGTAATTCTTGGAATTTGATAATTCATAAATCAAAATGAACTCTTTTTGAGGAACCAGGAACCAAACACAAGCTGACCATTTGTTTGTAAACAAAACTGTTGCCCTGCATCTGCCGTAACTTGTAATAGTCTTAACCAATATGTGAAACTACAGAATGGTAATAAAATCAAGATTGTGCTCCTGCCACGAAAAAAATCAGGATATCATATTTTTGCCATATTGCCCAGCCCTATATGAACATATTAAAATACATAACAAATGTGGAGGGCTGCAACATGATTATAAAAATATGAAAAACAACATTTCTGCTAAATGTTTTCTCTTTAACTCCACTTTCATTTCTTTCCATGCTCATTTCAAAAGATAAAAATTCCACTTTGGTTGAACTTGACATAAAGCATAGAAATATTCAAACTGGGATTATTATATTGTTGAGTCACATGCAAAAGATTTCTGGAGCTAATAAATTACAACAGGCGTTTAGCTTTTAGAATTTGTCAATAAAGTTTAGGATTTTAAAGTGCAGGAACAATAATTGATTTGCTGTAAACTGGATTTGCTATGGATGATACTGGATTAGTATTGAACATGTTTCATTAATTCACAACCAAAAAAGGTTATCTGTACTTATTAGTTCTCATTTGTGAAGCTCAAAAAACCAGCAGTATTTTGTCCTGTGGGTTCCCATGTCAGATTTCCATTTCCCTCTCAGCAATATCTTCAAAAACAAAGTCTGTCTTACAAATACAGTAAGTCTACACATATCACATTTGTTTGTGTACAAAATGAAGCACACCTAAAACTTCAACCATAAATTCTGAACAATATTAGAAGTTTTTTGTAAATAAACAATTAGTGCCTTCTAGAATTCTGTTTTCTTCAGAGACAAATTTGTTGAGTAATAGTAAATTACTTCCTATTTTCACAACATAAAAACAAGATATTAAGCCAGTAATTCAGTGAGTAATAGTGTATATCATCATCATCATGTTTCCAACTGTTTTTAGTCTCTTAAAGAAATTTCCTTAGAAGTTGTTGGAGCCTGAAGTAAGAGAATATCCAGTGCTACACAGAAAAAAACTAAAACAAAAAAACAGCAAGAAAAGAAAAATTAGAGAGAAAAAGTCCAAAACAATAACTTTTTTTGTGTATTTTTCTTGTTCCATTAAGTATCTTGTGACCCCTCAGATTTATTTACCCACAGTGTACTGGTGTGATATCCACCATAACAACAGAATGCCATGTGCTATGTTTCACAGTGGGTCCAGTGTTTTACAGTAGTAACAGTATGTCACGTTCTTTGTTTTACAGCATAGTAGGTTGAGTGTGATGTAGCAAAGAGATGTTGGCACCTCCACACAGTCTGTTTAACGCCTGGTGGGAGAGGTGCTGACAGGCCGACTGCTCCCTAATCCACAGACATCAGGAGCCAAAGGAATGACCAGGGAGCTCAGTGCGTGTGTGTGTGTGTGTGTGTCTGTTCATGTGTATGTGTGTGTGCGCATGAGAGAGAGAGAGAGAGAGAGAGGGTATGCATCTGTATTTCGGTAGCTTTTACTGAACTACTTTCTCTTTGCAGTTTTGACAGAAACTAAAAGATATAGAAACTCAAGAAACTTAAGACAGAAAAGTACATACATCACCCATGTTGGCGTTAATGTCACTCATGGGACAGATGCCATCGGAGTCTTCCCACCATCCTCCCTGCCTTCAGTAAGAGCAGAGTGAAAGATCAGCCAAGCTGCTCTCAGTGAAAATGCAGAATGAAGCTGCTGCTGTTCTATGCTGGAGTTTGTCTAATGCCGAGGTCAGACTACACGATATCTGCCAGATAACAGCCTGACTAGGAAGGATTAGGGCGTTGGGTGGGCTTGGAAATGATTAAGAGCATCAGGCTCGATGATTGATCGTTTCATCTCGCGTAGTGGGTCATAATGGACGACAGCTGATGACACATCTAGGACGCCTTATGACAGAAAGAATAGCATGTTTGACTTTTTGTACCTCCCACGATGGCTTATCAGTAGTAGTAGTAGTAGACAGTGGCGAGCACTTCCTTTCTGGTGATGTCACGCACATCGTGAACTGCAAACTAAGATTGATCGGGCAACACCGTGCAGTACGTCATGTCTCTCAGCCACAACACAGCAAGAATTAATGACTCTTTAATCGCCTAATCTGACACTGTGAACAATTTAACAGGTAAAAATATCTTGTAGTCTGACCTTGGCATCAGGGGCAGCACAAGTCAAACGACACACTTTCGTTGCGGTTTGCCTTTTACTTGACAACGGCTCGCTGGTGCCCCTGAAACCACAAAAGTCTGAAACCGGGTTCCAAACCGGGTTCCAGAGAGCAATCTTTTGAAACCGCAACCTTCTTTCTTCTCTGTGTAAAGTGGAAAACCGCAAAGCCTATGACAGCGGTGATTACGCTAATGCTAATGTAAGTCAATGCATTCCACTCTAGTCACTACCAAACTCTGATTAAACACTCCACAGTGCACCAAAAGCAGCTTGAATATGACAACAGTCTCTGAAGCAAATTCAAGGTTTCATAGAGTAATTTTAGAAGTCAACCTACGTCTGAATTTCTTTAATTTGTGGATGCTTAGGGCTTAGCAGCAACAGGGAGTAAACAACATCGGCAGTTCCAACAGTATGTCATTAAAAACTTTCACTACCGACTACTGGCCTGGCATGCATGCTACAGCGTTTTCGGTTGTTCATTTAAACACAGATTTTTTTAAAGAAAGGGAAGACTTTTTCCATCATTGGTATGGCTGCTCTTGTCTAAACATGGTCTTACTAGTGACATATTGTCAGATGGATAGAGTAGCCTAATAATGCTGTCATCTGTAAGCTCCATGAATCATAAACACTGTGTTCACACTCTTGCTTGCCTGTATATGATACATTAGCCCATTGATTGTATGCTCTAATCAGGCAAGAGGAATACACACACACACACACACACAAACACACACACACACATACACACACAGATAGTGCTATTAACTAAATAACTTTCATTCACATCAGTAAATTAATTAATATTACGACTTAGTAATGCCCTTATTCTAATGTAAATCTACCACTTAAGACCAACAAAACCATTAACCTATTATCCTGTGTAAACTTATTTCATGAACATTAGGTCTCAAGTTAGACTGAGACAAGACAAGGACAAGCAAGGACTCTTGTAACAATTTAGGACCCATTTAGGACAAGTGGAGGACACATCTCTTGGTATATTAACATTAAAAGTAAAGTTGGGCTTTTTGGTCGGTTTGAGTTCAGGTTAAATTGTGCTTGTTAAACTGTGAGGGGTTCAACAGGGAATGAGGACGGCCCATCAGTTTTGCCCAGAGCACTGCTCAGAATCCACAGAACCAGCCTGAAAATGACAAACATCTGAAAAGATTGCATTTGTTTCAAAGGAACACAGCCATCGGTGACAATAAAAAGTCAAACTACAAATGACTTGTGTTATTGGCTGCATTTGAAGAAGAAAGTTTTACATCCAGTCACAGTAATTATCAAATACATCCATGGTGCTCTTGACTGGTCTTGATTAAAAATTTCAGAGTCCATCATGTCTGAGTGTGAGACAAGACCAAGTCCAAATTTGTTTGATTACGAGACGAGACCAAGAGACTCAAAAAGCGGTTTCAAGACCGATCTCAAGTACTACATGATTGGTTGTATATTTCAGAGGAGACAGAACAAACACGTGTGACATTGTTGGAATAAAGAAATGCATGACAAACTGGTCAGAGGAACCAGCTGTGTTTTGTTTTTTTTAACTGTATTGAACCCTTTTTGTCCCTCGCTTCTCACTCACAGAGTTACTTTTATAGTACATATTCAAGTTTTGGAACTGAGCTGTACAACCAATCTTCTGATGAAGATTGAATTGTTGACCTGTGACCTTTGCGATACAAGCCTGCTTCTCTAAATATTAGACTTTGAACTTAATTAAACACTGTTTCCGCAACTTTGCAGCCAAACAGCACACCTTAACTACCACTGTATTAGTGCTGTCAAATACATCAATTTGCAATACATATTAATACTAAATATCCTTATTTTCATTTTCGCACTAACGATAGCAGCTGTGCTTTCTCTGTCTCTCCTCTTTTACAGCGAGTTGACACACACACACACACACACAAGTTCTGTCACAGCCACACCTGTCCTCACTCACTGCTGTCTGCTCCCCTCTCGTCTGTCTGTCGCTTCAGTTTGTTTCACCCTGAGTTGTTTAGTTTGTTGTTGTTTAAACTGCCAGTGCCACAGAAACAGAATTTACTACTTAATGTCACCTGATAGCTTTATTAAGTTTTCTATCAGTGAAAAAATTGCATGTTCATAACGCGAAGCTACTTGAAAGGCTCTACAGAGGCGGATACCTTGTTGGAACCACTGAACTTGTGGAGACTCCACTCACTATATGAGCTGGAGATAAAACTAGCGCTATAATCTGGTTATTAACTGTGCGAGAAGCAGCCAGATGTCTCTATGACACAGAGTGAAAAGCAGCGAGCTGTCAGGTTTGAATCATCAGATTTTTATGGCCACTGAAATGAGTTTACAGCTACACACCAGATGTGGCTAACTCGCGTTAACAGTAATGGTGCCACATTAAGCAGGCTATGATGAACTCTGCTGTCTGTGTTTTATGACTGGTGGTCTGCAGTAAATCCTCAGTGTGTTTATCTACTCCGTGGAGTCTGTGTGAGTGTGGGTGTGCGTGTTTGTGATGATGTATATTATGTGCCTGTCAGTGTGTGTGTACTCGACTGCATGTGTTTTTTTGAGTGTTGAGGAATGATTCTGTGCATAGATGCATGTGTGTGCTTTTCTTGAATGTCTATCATTGTGAGGACCACGTTTAAAACCTTTCAAGTGAGGACATTTCAGCAGCGCCTCCTTAAAGGGCTGTTAACCAACTTCTTACTATGACTGATGAAATTCTACATGTGCCAAAAGTTTTTTAAACCCAGATGTGACAATATTCAAATAAGATTGTGATGACAGTTGTTGGGTGGTTTGGTTACTGTGAATCAAATCTGACCAAATCACACCCACACAGGCCTGATGAAGCAGTTTAGCTGAGTTTCTGAGTGTTAAACTTATAAATTATAACTCGATATTTACAAAAAATGCATTTGAAATGTATTATTTAATTATAAATTGAAGTCTGTTTACGGGTCTTGAGAATTACTCCTACATATCTGAAGAAAAAATTGTATTGTCCACATAGCATTTTTTTCGGGCAAAAAAGCGCTGGTGGAGTGCTCGGTAGTGCTGGGATGAAGTGCTTGTGTGATGAGAGAAAAAGCGCTGGTGATGTCACTAGCGTTTTTCTGATAAGTTAAGAGATTTCCAACTTTGAAGCGCTTGAAGCGCTTAGAGCACAAAAAAGGCAGAGCGCTCAGCGCACTGGGCGCTGCACTTTTTCTCTGTGACGCTCCCTGCTGCTGCAGACGCTCTCTTCTCACTGAGAACAATTTCAAAAAAGACGCTGCCACTCAGAAAAAAATGCTATGTGGACACTCAACCTAAAGCCTTTAGTGGCACCAGGGGGGAACTGCACAAAATCTGATAAATGGCTTAAAAGAATAATTCATCCAAAAATGAAAATTTGGTCGTTATCTCCTCACCTTCAAGGTGATAGAAGTTCTGGTGAATTTTTTTCCACAAAACACTACAGGAAAAAGGCATTGCAGTAATCTCCCAAACAACTGTAGTGAATGGTGACCAGGTTTTAAATGTAAAAAATTACATAATAAATCCATAAAATAGCTGTATATTGCTCATGTGAAGTAATCCACGTGTCCCACAGTCTTGACATAAGTTGTTTTGAAAAATGTCCCTGATGCTATGTTTCTAGCCTCTCTATTCAATGTAGCCTGTAGCTCCTGTGATGGGAGTCGTGTTGGCGTGCATGCATGCAAGCACACTGTCTGAAGCTCTTGCAGTGGCGCATGGTGAGACCAACGAGAGGTCATGCTATCTCCAGGATGGCATATCTCAATATCTCAATCTCAATATCTCAATTGGATGGCAAATCTGGGCAAGTCTGGTGACCTGGTGTCTGCTGCTGGCACCGAACTTAGGGTAGTATGTAAACACGGGTCTACAGATACCCCCACTGCAGATAAAAACCTGAGTGACTCACAGGCGAGGAAATATATTAAAGTTTTATTCAAGTTGCATTTAGTCGTGTTTGTCGACTTTCTTCACTGTCTGACTGCTGTTAACCTGGAAGTTTGTAACAGGTGTTACTTTAAAAAAGTAAAATTACAGATTTCTCTTTTGAATATTGTAGGAAAATGTGTTATGAAACTATAGTTTATTGCTGACAATATTATATGGAATAGTTACAGATTGGAGCTTTCCAGCCTCAGTCTTCTGAGTCGCATTCAGACTTTTAAGGCTTTTAATAGATTGCGCATGAAGTTTGCTTGGGCTGTATGCAGTTGAAAAAAAATACCTGCAGACATTACTGATGACTAAAGAAATATCGCCCATAGATGAAGAAAGATAACATTAGGTTTAGTCTAATCTGATTAGGCTGCCTATTGTCCTAAAAAATAGCCAAACATAAGTCAAAAATGAGGTTAAGTCCACAGCTCTTTGTACTAAAGATGCAAATATATAGAAAGCCTCATATCCATATAGAAACAATACAGGAATATACTTCGTCTATGGCCTGCCACCATTATTTTGAAGAGCACAGTAACCTTTCTTTTGTTTTTCCTCCCCACCTTCTCAAACTAAACCCACGCTCTGTGTCATGTACTTGGATGGAAACCCAGTTAACATGATGTGATTTTGATGTGCAAGCAAGATGTACTTTACTCATGCAAACCACGGATGACACGGTTGAGTGTGATTGTGCTGTTTTGAGAGAACAGGGAGCTTCTCCCCTGCAGCAGGTGCTGTGGCACACAAGTTGAGTCAGAATGAAGCGGAACGATTCAGCAGTTTCCTGAAGTCTCTCAGAGTTTGAGTTCAAGTCAGTGCAGTGACAGCAGCATGTGGACAAAAAATGGCCTCCAGCTATTCTGCTTGTTTGTTGTTTAGTAGCTGTGCTCAGATGTGCTGACGGACAGGTGACACATACAGAAATGACTCTATTCAGGGCAGCTTTGCTGGAATATGTATTTTTTTCTGAGTTTGTGTGTGTGCTAAAGGAATTAGTTTGAGTGTGTTTATATGAGCATTATTTTAAACCCTCAGTGTGACAGTTAATGCAATGCTGTGAGAGAAGTGTCATTTCTCTCACAGCATTGCATGTTTCAATGTGTGTTTTAAGAGTTTAGATTGGTTTACTGTTCTTTCTTTGTAAAAGCTTCCTGTTGAATATGTAGTGTCAGAGAAAAAAAACAAAACAAAAACAGCCAAAACAAATTCTACAACATTTCTGAGGCATGATGTAAATTTATTTTAATTTCTCTGCAACGATGAGCCAATCACCAAATTAAAAGGTTAAAAAGATTAAACCCTGAGGCAGTATGACACACTTATAAAGGCAGAGCCTTTTTTTTTTTTCCAAAGAAGCAATCTGATCTGCTGTGTACTTTTTGAATTGTATGCTGTCAATTAATTACAATATTTAATCAGATGAATCACATAATTTCCATAATTGACTTGCAATTAATCACAAATCAATTGTACATCTTTTTATTAAGTTCGAAATGTATCTCGAAAGCATATTTCTCAAGTATTTAATACTCTTATCAACATGAGAGTGGACAAATATGCTTGGATCATTATGACATGAAGGAGAGGCGGAGCAGCAGACCTCATTATGATGCAGATTTTGCATCAATACTGGCCCACAGTCAGACTATAGGGTGAGGCAATTACATCATTAATTAATTATATAATTATTTTTGACTGAACTGTTCCTTATTCTTTAGTCCATCCACACGTTGAAAAACCTTGCGAGTAGTCCATGGGCCAGTAGTGTCTTTTGTAAACAGTTTCTTGGAAGAGCTGATTTGCAACATATGGGATCAGAGGGGAGGGATCAAGTGGGTTTACTCAATGCAGACTGAAGAATTAGTGTGAATACTCTGTATACCTGCGTATATCCTGCATTATACCACTGGAACTGTCCCAGTATAATGCAGACTACAACATGGTG
>JAQFJA010000020.1:13387361-13399627 GCA_029874485.1 Naso brachycentron
GGACACAGACTGTCTCATGATTATCACATTATACAGTCTCTTTCAATGAAGTGCGTAATGAGATAAAAACCATTGTGTCTGACTTGAAGCAGCGGGCCCTCATTTAAATGGTGGCAGCTGGTCTGAGAGACGGAGGAGAGAACAAGGACGTGGCTTTGACCTGGTTTGAATGGGAGACCGCCAATTAGAACGGTGATTATTGGTTGTTAGTGCCGCACTGGGGACATGCCTGCAATGATGTGAGAGGGCTGCAGCTGGAGAGTTAACACAACAAGAGAGAGAGACACACACACAGACAGGGGACAAAGAGGAAGGGAGGATAGGAAGGGCAAGTTTAAAAAAAGAGCAAAACTAATACATGCAGACAGAAAAGAACAGTGCAAGACAGAAGGAAGGCAGACGATGGAAAAATGAAGCCAAGAACAAAATGACATTGAGATTACAAGCAAACACTGAAAGGGGTTAAGGTAGAAGGCGATAAATTGAGGTGAGCTTTAACCTTTATTTTGTCTGAAAGTAAGAGCAGAGGAGATACACACTCTGCTTTTTCCTCCACAATGAGCTGGAGTCTTTCTGTGCTTTTGGAAATGACCTGACCGTCACCGTGAAAGTAAAACCCAGCAACTGTGTTTACAACAAGGAGATAAGAGACAACAAAGCTCACTGCTGATCATCATGGAAAAACAACTTTTATTCATAGTCACCTTGAAAAACCCTCCTGAACAAGCCACTGTGGAACAAAACACGGGAGTTCTTTGAATCACCTCGTATCCTCACATGTTGTGTGTGTGAGGCTTGATAAATTCTCTAAGGGTACGCTCACATTAGGCAATCCGTACCGTGCCTATGCATGTTTGACCCCCAAAGTCCAGTTTATTTGACTAGTGTGAGCAGCTGCGTACCGTGCCCAAGCTTGGCACACTTTGTCGGCCCTGGCACGGTAGAAGGAGGTGGGCTTCAGCACGGTACGGATGCACAGCGCTGACATCGTTGTGACTGTTTGTGGAGGATTCACGTAATGTCTGGGACACACATCCTGCGTCTGCACCGCATCTGCATTGGCAGTTTGTCTACTAACGCCCAGGACACAAATCCTGCGTCACCTCTGCTGCGTCTCACTCACTGTTGTTGTTCACACATGCTGCGTCTGCTGCAGGCAGTGCTGCTGTCTTTCTACACAGAGTTTGAAAATTCCCCTTGATATTAAAGTGTTTGATGTCATTATATATGATGCATTTCATTCATATTTAGTTTAGACAGAGAGAGGGTGTGGGGGAAGTGCAAGGCAAGCTGCAGCTCGATCTGCTGAGAGGATGAAAATGTCAAGTTTATTACCTACGAGCAGTCACTTTTTGACCAAACAGCCTTGTGGAAATGACACTTTAAAATTCTTCATATTATAAACTCATGAAATTTGTTAAAGCAAGTCATTTGCTGCTTTTAAAGTCATTATATTAAGCAGAGTTCTGTTCCTGTTGCAACGCAGACACAAGATGTGTGCCCCACGTGTTAAATTCAGGCAGACAGCAGCACACAAAGTCCAGATAAAGAGCAGTGGAAAAATCTGCGACTGTCTGTCTGATCGCTGATACCAGAGCACAGATGAACAATGTCATTACAAGATGAAAAAAATGACAATTCAGTTTTTGATAATATGGGTCGTACTCCATAAATCAGGCAGCTCAGGCGTGCTCAGGTGCAGCTGGACTGGAGTAATGTGAGTGAAGGGCAGCAGGGGAGAAGAGAGGGGGGTGTCAGCATGGTACGGGACAACCGGCCAAAGTGTGAGTGCACACTACAAGCAACATCCTGTGAGTGAAAAGTCAAGGTGCGCGTGTGTGACCGGGGAGGTCTAGCCTGGACTGAGGTTCTGGATGGTTTTACAATGTTCTTGGTAGAGAGAGAGGAAGGCCCGGGCCAGGCTGAGGAGCGGCGCCTCACAGTTCTCCATCTCCTTCTGCAGGAAACAAACATGACCACAGAGTGAAGGGTGACATTTTTGTTTCTTTTTTACTTCATACATAATTGTAACACATTCCATGCAGTGCATTTTACCCACAACGTCAAATAAGAAAACAATATAATGTTCATATTGACATGCACTTACAGCTGATGTCTCGTGGTACTCCAGCCCCTGGCTTTGGGCCCATTCCTGAGCAACGGATGCCTGAACTTCCCTTCTAGCAGACAGGTCTGACTTGTTTCCCACCAAAACACCTGAGAGAGACACACACACACACACACACACACACACACACACACACACACACACACACAAAGAGAAGTGACATAAAGCACAGAATCTACTACCTGTCATATCAAAACGGTTATAAGGTTTATTGAACACTGAGTCCGTTCCTTTGGATGTGTTTTTTTTCTTCTTTTTAAAAAAATCTGTAATCCAATAATGTGAAAATTCCCAAGGGCCAACAGTCCCTCTTGACATTTTTTTAACCTTGAAATTGTTATGTGAGTGCACTGTTTGATAACTTTTATTTTTAATGACACAACTATTGTCATTCCTCACAAGCCAGGCTAACATTAGCAAACTCTTGTGTCTTACCAGGACAAATGTTCTCCACCATTTTCCTGACACGGTCTTTGATAAACTCACCCTCTGGAAAAGGTTTGCCATGTTTAGCTATTAGCAAACTGATGTTGTGAGGCAAAGTTGCTTCAAGTTGTTTCAGTTTTTCAGCACGGTCGCTTCCTAATAGCGTGTCGTTTATAGGGCTGGATATTGGCAGGAACTTCCTTTTTCGATACACATCATGATACATGGGTCACGCTACAATTATCACGATACATTGCGATACGATGCATATTGTGATATGTTGCCATGTTCAAAATAGTTCACTGAAAATGTAGAAGCAGAGCTTAACTGCCAGTAACTGTGTACGACGTGGGTAGTGTTAATACATCACATCTCATTATTTTGATAATTCAGCAGACAAATTGAGTCAAAACAACTTAATTTAAAATTTCCTTTCCATTTTATTTTAATGGTACTGCAAAATTAACAAACACACTGTTGTAGCTGCCATAATATCAAAATGAAAAATAAAATTTAAATGCACTCTTGCACTTTAACTGGACTCCCTAAAAGTATTAAAATAAAGTGCATGAGTGTTCTTTTGTGTCACTAAACTAAAAGGCTGGACTTTGGACATGTCTGACTTAAAGCATGCATCTATAATGTATTATAACACATCATGAACATATAAAGCACATTATGAACCCAATTAAAACGTGTTATAGGTGGTTATTTTGGGGTTAGGGTTATGGTTAGGGTTAACCCTAAGCCTGGTTTTCACTATGATTTCATAGCACTATAGGCATGACGTAATACATTATAAGTATATTCATAATGCATTACAGATGCATGCTTCTCTGACATCTACCTGAGAGCTGTTTCAGATTATTTAACTGGTAACTTCTACAAATATCAGGAGGCAAATCATGACCATGGATTGTAATTATTTTGTGTTGCTCACTACATTTCAAAACGTTACCTGAAAACGGCCACACTGGTAAAAAAAACTAAAATGCTACAAATGTATTCACGTTTATATGATCAGTGCCTGATCGCAGATGTATAAATTCAGAATCAAAGTAGAAAAACACCCAAAATATGTTTGATAGAATTTAGGAACATTGTCTTTATAGTCACAATGTTGACCATATTTTTAACTATAAAATGCGAATACACAACTACATATAAGGTGACTCTTTCAAAAGACCTGAAAATCCTTCACAAAATGTCCGATAGAAAATCTGGGCAAACTCTGAACAAATTGTGGTTACTAAAACAAGTTCAGGGGTCCTGAAACAAAACCAATATTTATCCTCTGACGAGCATCAACAGCAGATTTCAGAAAAAAACATTATTGACAGAAATGTAGGGTCAGGGCAAAGTTCTACCCTGACAATAAATTCACAGCAGCTTCACAGCTGAACTATTTTTGACAGTCCGCTGTTGTTCAACAAAGTCTTTGGCGTTTAGAAGTTGTTACCTGGAATGTTCAGACCCTGGCAGTGAGAGCGAACTCTCTCCATCCAGTGGCTGCAGTTGGCAAAAGACTGCTCGCTGGTCAGGTCAAACACCAGGCACAGCAAGGACAGCTCGCCCCACTACGGAAGGACGGTGATGGGTGATGATGTCGTGGCAAAGGTCGTTTCAGTTTCACATGAGAAAGACAGAGAGACAGACTTACTATCACATCAGCATCCTTTGTTCTTCTTCTGTGACAAAACACATGATAATTCAGTGGCTTGCTGTGTATTTTATGGGAGGATGTAGATATGGAGCCATGGATGGTGGCTTTAGTTTCATGTAAATGGAAAATCTCAAGCGAAGTAGTCCCACCATTTTTTCACAGGATTCCACTAACGCCGGCTTCCCTGCAGAGTCTATGATGTAGAGCTCCTGGAGGGGGAAGGTGAGAGGAGAATGGAAGGAAAGAGGTTATACATGGAGATTTAGTCAAATTACACGGTTTTAAACTTCCTATTTTTTTTGGCAAGGACATTAATGTTCTTCCTACAATGCCTCCCTATTGCTTACTGAATAAAGATTAGAAAAACTAACCACATTAACCGGGAAAACTTCTTCCATATAAACTGATGGATTCCAATTCTCTACACCTACTCTTAGTGATTAAGTGGCTTTTATTGTAAAAGGGAAACTCAAAAAGTAGAAGCTGTGTGGTGGATACAAAATGAAGAAGAGACTCGACTCACCACACTGTCAGTGGTCTCTGGGATGTTCACACATTTCATTAGCAGCTCCACTCCGGTTGTCTGCCAACAGACACCAACAATATGTTCAATTATAATGCTGTTTATCTAATGCAAAGCTGGAAGACTTTGATTAAGCCTGCAGGAAACCCCCATCTTCTTATGAACAACTGTGTAATGTGATATAAAAACAAACAAACACACAAAAAAAAACCTGCCATTTTTTGGACAAAACGCTTTACCTTAGTGAGTGTATTTTTGGCTGTATTTTCTTATGTGTAAACCATTGGGTTTTAATGTTCAGTATTCAATATTTTAATATTCAATACTTGACAAAAGCTGCAATTAGTAGGGTCTGATCAATTGGGATTTTTAGGGCTGATGCCATTGCCAATGTTAACTGAACAAAAAAAATTCTGACATCTGATACATCGACCCAGAGCTGGGCAATTAAACGAACATAACCAAAAACTCACATTAAGAACCCCTCATCAACTTAACCTTGCTCATGTCGGTTAATTCTGTTAACGTTCCTGCCACATCTTGTTTGGTCACGCGCCTCCACCCAACCAATGCTTGTCTGAGTTCACTAAAAACAAGACAAATGCAAACGTGCCTCCACATAAATAGTTCATCTGTGTGTCCTTATATTATCTAAAATGACAAAGATAAAATATGCCTCAATGTAAAAAAGAAGCACATAAAATAATCATTCATTAATCGTAATCAAAGTTAAGTTTAAAATAATCGTGATATTGATTTGACGTCATATCACCCAGTCCCATATCGACCAATATTATGCATATAAAATACTGTAGGCCTATCAGCTGAATGTGGTTAACAAATACTTGTGACAAAGATGTTATGGAGGCAGGATATCTTACATTTTATCAAACTTAATCTAAACATCAGTGCACTGAACAGCAAACCCTTCACTTATTAAGGGCCAGTCACAACAAGAGGCACTGCACCAGGCGCAGCCGTATCAAAGACGCCTCAGAAGCACATCTGTAGGAAAACACAGCAAGTATTAACTTCTTGGTCATGTTTGTCATTATCCTATTGTTTCCACTACAGTTTCCCCGGCAACAAAACATGAAGAACATGGTAAGTAATAAAGCCCGCCTCCTACTTGATTTAATTGGCTGCTTTGGCCAGAAGTGACGCTGACAAGCAGTGCAACTCCGTGCGTTGAGCAGAAAAATTGAAATTATTTAAACTTATGTGCGCAGGCAAAATGCTAGAACGATACCTCAGCAGCAGCCAGAGGGGAGCGCCCAACAGGCGTGCTGTACCATATGAAAACAATGGTTCTGCTGGCAACGCTTTTCTAGTAATACTTCTCAGTGCGATTCGCCCTTTACTTAGTAAATAACGGATCGCCCTCCACTGGTCAAACTATGTAATTACAATATTTTTAAGTCACTAGTTCAAGCTTCTTTACCAGCCTTAAAAAAAACGATTTAATATTAGCAAATATCGAAGAACATATACACCAATATCGATATATCTGCGATAGGCCAATATCGGCTGATAATTTTGGCCGGGCCAGTGCAATTGGTCAAATCAGATTGTAGCTGCTCCTGTCGACATGCATTTCACAGATCCAACATTCATCCTACTGCAGCTTTTATAAACAAGATAAGAAATAAAGACAGAGGAGACATTGGCTCTCACACAGCTGATACCATACACGGTGGACCAACAACAAACCGTCCAGCTTGATTTACTGCTAACGTCTGGACATCTAAGCATCACTAATTAGCAGCTTTACTCGGCTTGAAAGCATCTTCGAAGTTCCCACATTCAAATATGGACCAAACCGTCTCTGCTGTGTCCATTACTCTCAGTCTAATCACACTTGATACCTCAATGAAGAAAAATGCCGTAAGACTAAGAACAACACAAGCCTCATTCAGGCCCTGCAGTGGCAACAATGAAGACACACTGAAAGTCTCGATGGCTAAAGAAAATTTAAGAGTAGAAGTTTATACAGCACTGACCGTTGACACTAGCTGGTGGTTTGGTTGTGGTTTGTCATTTTGGCAATCAAGTTTCTATAGTTTGAAAACAGCTGTCTGTTACGAATGAAAAACAATGTTAATAAAAGTGTTGAGGGTAAACAGTGCTTTAAGTGGGAAAAAAATATGTGCAGGTACTCCCCTTATTTACCTGCTGGCATGTGAATTAGGCAGCCGGTATCAGGAGGCCATCAAGTAATACCTTCTGAATTTCTGCAGTAAATAATAGATACCAGAGAAAATGCTGACTATGACAAAATTAATTTATTAAAAAACTTCTTTTAGTTTTCTGCCTCGGTATTTGACTATATTACTGTCAGAAGGCTGCGTCATCATCTGTACCTGTTACAGCGTGCGTTCTCCTTGCGTCCTTTTGGAGCCACGCCAACACTACTGTTTAGTTTTTATTGGTTTGCTTTTCCCCGTTTATCCAACTGTGAGTACGTTTACATGACGTTGGAGAAAATCAATTTATTGTGTTAGTCCGGCTAAAACCGGACTTTAAAATGAATGTGAACATGTCAGTATGACTGAAATCGTACTAAAATTTCTCAAAGTCGAGGTAACACACCCAGATAATGCAATTAGAAGTCAAAATTCTCCTGCATGTATATGCCTCAACTAGACCTTGACTGGCCTGAAGATCGATCGATAGTCCCTGCGGCGTCTTTGAGCATAAAGTTGAAGAAGAAAGCCAGTAAGCACAAGGGGAAGCGAGCATCGAATTTGTACCAAAAGTAAAGCACAGTTATGAAGTGTGCAGTGCTGTGAAGTTGTCTCTGTTTTCACCATTTGACACGGAAACTGCTAGCAACTTGCTAACTTGTTTGTAGTTTGTTTGGCCAACTGGAAGAAGGTCCAGTAGCAACCAGCTGCATGGGGCGTATCGCCACCTGCGGTAGTGGAGTCGGACAATAAATCGATTCTCCCTCAGCGCCTGTATACTGGGACAAGGACAGTAGTCCAATTAAATGGCCTAATCGTGCTACAACCATAGCTCGACTTAACTGTGTATGTAAACATACTGATTGTTGTGACTCGTGAGTTAAGATTCACGTTACGTGACGTAACATTAATGCATCGTGTCGTACATCGCTTCACGTAGTCTGTGAGAAAAAGAGAGAGGCAAGCGTCATGTAGTGCACCCTAATGTAATTTAGGTGTCATTATGAATCGTTAAGAGACACTGAAATGGTGAGGACAGAAAGGGTACTGGGAGCTTGTGAGAGGGCCCAGTACACCGTATAAAGTCCCGGTACGCCAGGGGGTAAGATTTAGTAGTAGGGGTACTACGTACCAGTGCGTACCAGCCCATTTATAGCACTGAGGGTGAATCAAAACTGTAAGGTTTGGTGTCAGGAAATGAAAACAGTGAGTTGAAAAGCACAAGAAAACATTCTCAGAGCTGATTCTTAGTGGAGACCAGAGCTGCTGTTTTCTTAACAAATTAAAAGATGAGCTTTAGTGGAGAGGTTGGAGTCATACGAAGTTAAGATTTTTTGAAAGTTACTACCAGACAAATACAGGAGGTAGATATAAAAGAAGATTATTGCAGGCAGTAAAGGGTAAGAAGGATGTGATAAATATGGTCTTACCACCAAAGGACATTCTTCTCAAGGTTTGAGATCTAATAATGTCCTAAGTGGACTGGATGGCTTCAGACAGCCTTTTGCCACTACGTATTTGCTGGTATGAGATCAGTGGCGACCTTGAAGAGGCAAGTGGAGGTTTTTTCACATCAGCACCACACTCTAAATTGATCTGATCTCCTGAGACCACACTAAACCGACCATGTCAAAAATCAGACGAAAACGCTGGAAACACACACACGCACACTTTTCACATTCACTGCTTCTGTGAAACACAAACTCAACTCAACATTTACCTGATTCACACACAGAAAGAGTGCATAACAAGGATCCAGTGGTGCACACACACAGACACAGACACACGCACGCACACAAAGACGATGCAGCAGTCCCAGTTCGGAGCGGTCTAATGAGCTGCTGTGATGCATAGGAAGCCTCTCGCTGGAATGTCAATGAGGGCCTATTAGTAACAAATAAGCTTGGAATATTGCTAACGGGCCGTCTGACATTTTCAAAGGAGGACGTGGGCAGAATAGCCTACAGCCTCTGCTACCCTTCAAAATCAAAAGTTGAAGAACACGAAGGATGACTTAGGTGTCTGCACAAGGAATTACTCTTTATAGTGCTGGTTTCTTTTTCACATTAGTCACAATGGAAAGGACACGCTGTTCCCAAACAGCATCTGCAGTGAAATCTTCAAGAGAAAATCCCACATGATTCATTTAGCAATGCTTAGTTAAAACTGATGCTGGTAACGCATCTCTGAGCTATGAGTGTATGTTTATCAAAAAGGTATAAACATTTAGACAATTTTGAGTTTTTTAAGTTTCATAAGAGCCTTACCGTTCTAAAGATAATCTACAATAAAGTCAAAATTACAGGGTTTGTCTCCTTCCATGTCAATTTTTCTAGTTAGATTTTGACATTTTTTATGTAATAAGCACCAATTTGCAATAGCTGCAGCCAGCAGCTAAAAATGTTACATTTGTCTTAGGCATAACACAGTGTGTAGGAATAAAAACTACCGTCTGCAATGATGCTTCCCACAAGAGTCCACAGTTTACGACAAACAGTTGATGAGTTATGAAGGGGGAGTGGCTAAAGTGTTGGGGCGGGACAAGCCATGACTGATGAAAGTGTGTGTGTGTGCATCTAAAATGTTTGGCCATGTTACATCAATCCGTGTAGCAGCTATTCACCTTTTTGTGACAGGCCACTCCCACTGCCACGCCCCCTCTTGGCCTTAACAGTTAATCAGCTGTCCTTTGGCTCATGACCAACCTTTCCACTTAATCTTGTGCAAGTCTGTGAATTCACTTGGATGTTATGTACCTTTTTCAATAAGCCAGCCCCATTACCAGGCCCCCTTTTAGCCAAATGGGCGTGAGCAGAAACACACATATTCACACACGTGACCTCTGTGCCAAATCTCAGCTTCCAAGGGCAAAAACAGTGGCTGCCGAAGAGTGAGGAATTTTTGTGAACCAACCAACCTACCGACAGAGCGACCGATAGAGCTGCGAGTCGCAGCTGAAAATTTTTGGACAAACTATGACACACGAAGGAAGGTCAGGGATCATCTAAAGAATACACAAGGTTCATCCTCTGGGAACCATTAGTAAACACGGCAAAGGATTATCAGGATTATTAACAAATATTAAGGGTCAGGGGGTATTTTGCCCTGACAGTAGCTCAAGGCAAAAGTCAAAAGACAGACAAAAAGGATTTTAATATTGTTCTTTTAGAACTATGATGTCAATACTAAATTTCAGTGTGACTTTGAGAATTACAATATCTGACATACCTCAAAATTTTTCTAATTGTTTGGGTAGCAAATCTATGAAATTCAGAAGATTCTCACTGTCTTGCTCTTTTAATATCTGTTATTTCCACCACTATGGAAACTGATCTACATAAGAACACTTAAAGTGAAACTAGACATTTTTTTTGGCTTAGCTTTGACATTACAATGTATAAGCTGATTAAACAGAGTAATAATGCTTGACAAATGACAGCATTCGCTGTTAAATTGGTCTCCAATAAGCCTGTTTTTACCATGATATTTTCTTTGCCACCAGGATGAGGATTTCACAGAAAAATGAGAAATCAGTGACACGCTCTGTACTCTCTGTCCTGATTGGCCGGTCTATGCTGCGCTTTGTAGTGACAGTTGACGTCAGTGTGAACTGATTAGCTCACTGTGTTCTGACTTGCCTCTGCCAACAACAGAGTGTCTGCAAGCCACACCATCAGTCGGCTCGAGCTCGAGCTGAGACGGACCAGTTTACTCCACTGCAACTTTCCCTTCAACCGTTTGGTCCCAGTTCAAACTGGACTTAAAAGAGAGAGAGACAACAAACGAAATATAGCGCAAGCCGGCGCAAACGGCTGCATCGGATTTGCTTCCCGAGTCTCATGCTACAGATAGCGTTAGCTTGCTCGCTCATTTGAAGAGGTTATCTACTGCAACTTTATATAAAAACTCCTGGGTCAAAAATGTGCTTAATTTTAAAGTTTTGGAAGGTGTTCATCTTACTTTACCTATTTGGTGCTTAGTGAGCAGTTAGAGTATTAAAGGTTTCAAATACTTCAACTAATATCAAGCGAGCAGCTGACATAAAAATGTATCACACGTAAAAATGTAAAAAATAAAATGCAGCACTGTTGTAACACCCTTCTATTTAGTAAATAGTTTTCTCGTCAGACATGTACAGTGATGCTGTACAGCACGTACAGCGTCACATAAAAATGGGTAAAGGCCTCTGCAGTATGGAGAAACAACGCTGTTGTTGTACAGTGTGTGTGTATATGTGTATGTGTCTGTGTGTGTGCGTGTGCGCGCGCTTGTTAAGTACCTGTTCTGGTAGCTTTCCAGAATCTTGCTGTATTAATTATCGACGTTCCTGTCACCTCAGAAGCCCCAATACTGCTGACACAGCAAGGGCTGAACAAACACACAAACACAAACACACACACCGCTCTTGTTTGTAACCTAACCAGCTTTAGTAGTAGTAAACTCACCAGTGAATGTGTGTAAATTGCGCTTTTGCTTATACGTACAGTACATATTTGTTGTCAGATGGTAGTAGCTCTTGAAATTTTCACAGAAGGAATTAGTGAGCAGCCATGACCCCATACATCAGAGTCAGGTTAATGCACAGTACCCTTCCTCAACAGATTAGCATAAATAATGTAGATTAGCCCTCACTGCAACAGCATTAATTGGTACATTATGCTGTTTTGCACTTCAGTGACTCCTGTAGATTTAACAGACCTCTGCGGGTCCTTGAAGAGCTTGCAAGTCCTTCCACTAAAGGGAATTCATCCTGTATGTATTATGATCTTGACTATCAGGAATTTTATGGGGAATTGCTTTTGTCATAGGGGTGTAACGATCCATCGACCTATCAGTGCATCGATTTTTATTCCTCCGAGCAAACTACATCAATGGGTAAATGACAGATTATACTTCTTAAGTGACGTGTATCGATGTAAAATCATTTTTCAAAGTAAAAAATGATTTTATTGATCTCAGAATTTGTGCACTGTATTTAGAACATCAGACGTTTAGGGTGTTTGTTCGGTTATATTCGTAAATAGTTGTAAACAAAGAGCATAAATCCGGGGGGGGGACACAGGGGACATATCCCTCTCTTCCAGATGGAGTCCCCCCCCAAAAAATATGGTTTTAAAATATAATTTTATTATATAGTATGATTTTAAATATCATAATAATTTGCACTGAAAGCACTTGTACTGATTATAGAAACAAACCACATAACAAAAAATCAAGTCCCCCCCCACCAATGCCTCAGAGTGGTTTAGTCCATCGTAGTGGTTAGTGCTTGTGCGTCTGGTGCCAGCGTGTGTGGAGTGAGAGAGTGTGCTCTGAATGTGAAGTAAATGATTATTTTTATAG
>JAQFJA010000020.1:13421816-13432055 GCA_029874485.1 Naso brachycentron
ATAAACCAGCAGCAGTATTTTGAAATCTATTCTCTGAGACACAGGAAGCCAGTGTGAAGACCTGAGAACTGGAGTGATGTGATCCACTCTCTTGGTGTTAGTGAGGACTCGAGCAGCAGCGTTTTAAATCAGCTGCAGCGTCTGATGAACTTTTTAGGGAGGCCTGTGAAGACACCACTACAACAATCTACTGAAGATAAATGCATTGACAAGTTTTTCCAAATCCTGCCGAGACATACGTCTTTTTATCCTTGATATATTTTTAAGGTGATAGTAGGCCGACTTTGTAATTGTCTTCAGATCTGAGTCCATGACTACACGCAGATTTCTGGCTTGGTCTGTGGTTTTTGACATCACTGACTGAAGCTGAGTGCTGACTTTTAATCGCTCCTCTTTGGCACCAAAAGCAATTACCTCAGTTTTTCTAGTAATTGTAGTCATAGTTTTCTCAATAAACTATGACCCAGTTTTCCTAAAATTGCATTAAGTTTAGTTTTCAAAGCCACTGTCGCGGTTAAGTCAGATATTGTTGCTTTGAGCCCCTTTCAGAGACATTTTCCGTACTGATATCAGTATCAGAACAACCCTGTAGAACAGTGGAGCTCTGTGATGTGTGTAAGGACACGGCATCCCTGTGCACTTATAAACGTTCACCATACATATATACGCAGCCTGTGTTTGTTGCCTCTAACAGTAAAACTGATACAAGACATATCTGTCCTACCAAATGTCTTTAAACTGTATCCAGTTTATTGATGGTCAGAAGGTTCTGACATTACCATGTGCACTGGAGGTTTGCCTTATTTCTTTTCTCACAGACCTCTCTCTTCTTCTCTTATCCTCTGCAGCTCTTCTCCATTGTCATCTTCGGCTGCATCACCAACGAGGGCTACATCAACCGCCCCAATGAAGTGGAGGAGTATTGCATCTTCAACCGCAACCAGAACGCCTGTAACTATGGTGTCTTCATGGGCTCCATGGCCTTCCTCTGCTGCATGGCCTTCCTGGCTCTGGATGTCTACTTCCCTCAGATTAGCAGCGTCAAAGACCGTAAGAAGGCGGTGCTGGCTGATATCGGATTGTCAGGTAAACTCATTATCTTGCATAACTCATCTGTCATGTCTTGATAATAAGATTTAACATAGTGGATAGTTTTTGTGAAGTTTTTTGTTTTACTTTGCAATTGTGTAACACTGCATTATAGTAGGCTATACTGGCTGCATTACAGTAACCATGGAAATTTCAGATGAATTACAAAAAAACCATCAGATTCTTAAGTTTGGGTAAAGATGAAATTATTTCCTTTAAGTAAAACTACCTCTATTATTGAACTAATTTAACATATTTTAAATAAAAATTAACTTATCAATGCAACCCTAGTGTATTGCTGCTACATTCACTTATCACAAAAATCTACAGAGGAGCAAAGTTTCTCAAGATTAAGATGGATTGTGACATTACACAGAGACAGATTCATGAACAGGGCAATAAAGAGACTGTGTGGCAGAATTGATACGAATGAGCCAGGGACAGATCATTTCAAGTTGAATAGCCCTTTGGAAACAGATTTATAGAGCACTGAGCAGCTTGTGAGGCAGTAACATTTAAAAGCTGGTTAAATAAACGAGTACAAGGCAATTACAGATCACACCAATACAGTTTTCTAGCCTGCAGCACCACCCAGGTCATTGGTACTTTGACTTACAGAAACAGATTTTCTGACTGCAAATCTGTTCAGTCATTCAATGCTGTCAAGATTTCACATTTAATGAATATTTGCTCATAGGCTTTTGAGATACCTACCTACTTCCTCAGACTTGCAGTACTTCTTGCATACTGAGTTGTTGTGGTAAGCATTACAGCAAATTCAGCAGATTCAAAAGAGACTAAAAGAGGCTAAAAGCTTTTGGCTATTGATATTCAATAAATCTGGCATGGAAGCAATCCTTGTCTAATTACACATTTGATGGAAGGAGAATGAATGAATGGATGGAAGAAGAAATCCTTTATGAGACAATTTTGCCTCATAAACGTGTTTAACAGTAAAAGCAAGTTAAAGTGAAACTAGACAACTTTTTTTGGCTTAACTTTGTTATTATGATGTATAACCTGATTGAACAGTGTAACAGTGGTTGAAAAATGACACCATTTGCTGCTAAACTGGTCTGCAGTAAGCCTGTTTTTAACATGACATTTTCTTTGCCACTAGGACGAGGGTTTCACAGAAAAAATGAAAAATCAGTGACACTCTCTGTACTCTCTGTCCTAATTGGCCAGTCTATGCTGCACTTTTAAGCGACAGGTGTCATTGGTACAAGCTGATTAGCTGTTTGTGCCTTATGTTCTGACTCACCCCTGCCAACAAGTCTGCAAGCCACACCGTTGGTCAGCTCGAGCTCGAGCTGAGACGGACCAGTTTACTCTGCTGCAACTTTCCCTGCAACCATTTGATCTCAGTTCAAACTGGACTTAAAAGAGAGAGCGACAGCAAACGATCTAAGCACAAGCCGGCGCAAATAGCTGCCGTGGATTTGCTTCCCAAAGAGTCTCATGGTACAGCTAACGTTAGCTTGCTAGCTCATTGGCAAAAATTACCTACTGCAACTTTAAAGTGCATTCTGTAACGCTAACAACACAGTACTGAAAGCAGGTCTGGAAAAGTTAATAAGAGACATAAGCCCAGTTTCCACAGAGTGGTACAGTTTGGTTTGGCACGGTACATCATGCAATTATTTGTGTTTCTCTTGTCAATGATGGGAAGGGTACCAAAATAACTGATCTGTACCATCCAACTTTTTGGCGTCCTTCCGTTGGGGTACCAACACACTGATACAGTACCAAAAGGGAGGAGCTGTACACTCTGCCGTCTGTTGACTGTGAGCAGAGAAAAAGTGTCATTGTTGGACTGTTCATTTCAGTAGGTTTTTAGATTTTTTATTTGAGAATGTTACCATGTAGATTTCTTATGTGAGGTCAGTTTATCCAAATTGACACCTGTTTGTAATGTTGAAAAGTTTATGGTAGATAAGTTCCAATTCCATTTTTTCCTCCCCGATACCGATTCTGATACCCAAACTTGTGCGTCAGCCGATACAGAGTACTAATCTGATACCAATGCATAAAAAATAATTCCGTACACATCTTTGACTTTACCGTGTAAAATATTACTAATGCAGACATTTTGTCAACTCTGTCGACTCTCTCCTTCCTTCTTCCTTCCTCTAAAAAATAATAGGCAGCACAACGCAACTTCCTGAGTACAGTTTTAGAGTCGCAAAGATAAACTGATGTCAGGTATGTAACATCAGTCAGAGCTTATTGAGCTGATTGGAGAAGAGCTGGGCTGGATGAGAATTATTAGATGAGAAGATTAATGTTCTTGTGTCGACACTCAAAATATGCACCACCTGTCATGGAGTCCATCCTCTCTGGTAACATGTCTTCCTGGTATGGCAATTGCAGTGCTCAGGACAAAAAAGATCTCCACAGGGTTGTTAGGGCAGCTGAGCATACAGGCAGCATTCCCCTGCTCCCCCTAGAGGACATTTACACCAGGCGCTGCAAGGCCAGGGCAGAAAGAATTATGAAAAGCATGGAACACCCAAAATAACAGACTTTTTCAGTGGTTGCACTCTGGAAGATGCCTCCATTTTCTAAGAACAAAGCTGGAGGGAGCGAGGAAAAGTTTTTTTATCCTCAGTCCATCAGAGCCCTCAGCTCCTGAGACCTTTTGCTAATTGGACTATCTGATCTTGCACTGCTAGCCCCCCTGTCTCTAGATCGCTGTTTTACTGACTAGAATGCCCTTTATATTGATCATTTGTTTATTTGGCTTTATTTTGTCTGTTTTTAAAATCTTTGCACAGTCCTTGGAGTATATACAAAGATGGTTAATTATTAACACAAGGTCCCCCACTGTAGGCTGTGCCAATGGTGTGAAATGATATGTACACTTCTCGTCTCCTAAGTGGGCGGAGTCATGTCTCCCATGGAGACAGTTAGGAACCACCATCCCTCCAGCTCGTCCTGAAATTTTCTAACATTGTGTGAATGTATCGAAGCAGATGGATTTTGCGTCGCATGATATGTATTTAATGTAAGTTTTAACTTTTAATTCATGGTTTCACCTATAAGACTGTTTAAATGTCCGTTTATGTCCGTTGTGAAACAAGGCAGGAAGCACTGGTTCCCAGATCTCGCGAGAATGTGTTGCTGAGACAGAGACAGGTCTCAAACAGAAGTGAATTTTCTCCTGATTTGTGTGTCTGAAAAATACCATTTTAGTGTCTTGCGAAAAATGGGTCCAATATGTATCTTGTTGACAATGGGACGAAAGAATTGGTCATAATCTGTGATCACCTTAATTTCTTCCGTAAGAATGAATGGACACAAGACTGCTTCCTATCTCTTAAAGGGATGGGGCCGTGGCAAAACCCATGTGACACTGATTCAGGAAATGAACAGTCAGTGAGTGGTCTCACTTTCTATTAACCGTCTCTGCAAAATGTTGCACTTCATTTTACTGCTCATTGTACTTGTACAACTTTTTAGCATGTGACAAATAAAGTACTTTGACTTGACTTTGAAGCAAGAACAAGCAGGCAGTTTTCCTTAGCTTAGCATTAAGACTGGAAGTTTAGGGAAACAGCTACCCTGGCTTTTACCCTGGCTTTCAGCCTCAGTGCTAAGATAAGTTAACCACCTGGAAGTGGACATGAGCAGCATCAATCTTCTCTACTAACTCTTAGCAAGAGAGCAAATAAGGACATTTCTTCCAAAAAACTGAAGCATTCATTCACCAACTCTATTCAGTTAGAAATATCTCTAAGGTAAAATTTTAATTCCAGTGATAATGTGAACAGAGCCACACATTGTCAACACTGGAAACTTTCTATGGCGCCTTTTAACCAGACGGACCAGCTGGTCACCCTTGGAGGAGAGGTGAAAGAGGCGGGATGAGAGCCATGAGTCCAGGTTGGACTCAGGACGACTCCTGGCCGAAGTCTGTTTGCAGGAAAATAAAATGGATAAAATGGGGCTCTCGCTGGCCAATACAGCAAAAAGTCAACATCCCGGATGAAGTTGTTGCACTCCGGCATCATTGTTTTACATTTGAATTCAAATAAAATGTTACATTTTAGATAGTGTCTTGTTAAATGTGTATCATTATTTAAACTCTGTCTTTGTACCTGTCTCTTTTTTCCAGCGTTCTGGTCCTTCATGTGGTTTGTGGGTTTCTGTTTCCTGGCAAACCAGTGGCAGGCGACAAAGCATGAGGACAACCCGCTGAGGGAGGGAGGAGACGCTGCCCGGGCAGCCATCACCTTCTCCTTCTTTTCTATCTTCACCTGGGTAAGGGCCACCACACTTCATTCATTCATAGTATTACACAACATGACGTTAAACCTGCCCTGAAGTGGCAATTGATTGTGCTTTGAACAAACCAAATGCCAGAGATTGATCCTCTTGTGCTTGCCAATGAACTGTCGTGAGCTATCGAAGATGGCTGGATGTGTGTGAACATCTCCAGTCAAGTGGATTTTATTTATACGGCACCAAATCGCCACATAGGTTGTCTCAAGACGCTTTGAATATAGAGCAGGGCTAGAACAAACGCTATAATTTAATTAATTTACATTAGGGCTGTCAGCATTAATGCGTTAATTGCGATCGATTAATAGGCCCAGATTAATGCGTTTTTTGTTTTTTTTTCAATCGTTTTAATTACATGCTGATATTTTGTCCCTTCAACCCACCCTGAGTCAAGCTGCTGCAGCAGTTTCCTGTTTTCTATCAGCAGAAGAAAGACAACAAACACTTCTGAACGGCTCATTTTTTTCTTTTTTATATTTGCCTTCCCCGCAAGTTCCAGACAAGAGGATAGAGGATAGCTCACCCAATGCTAATTAGCTTAGCTGGTAGTCAGTGGGAAATACTAGCCTGCCTCCGTCTAAAGTCATCAGATAAACATTCCACCAACTCTAAACAGCCCTGTGTGCTTGATGTGACGTGTTTATTTACCATGTTATCTTATTTTTAGACTCAGATTTGCACTTGATGCAATTTTTTAATCAAATAAGTACAGAAATAAGCCGCAGGAGGCATGTGCAACCCCCTGCGGTTCTACTTGTGAGTCGGTCAACAATACGTCTGTTTCAGCGATTCAAATTATACTAAGTGCAAATCTGTGTCTAAAAATAACAACATGGTAAATAAACAAGTGACAACAAGCACACAGTCCGTTAAGAGTTGTTGGAAAGTTTATCTGATGACTTGAGGTGGTGGCAGGCTAGCACTTCCCATTGATTACCAGTGTTTGAGCTAAGCTAATTAGCGGTGGGTGAGCTCTGCCCGTCTCTTTCTTGTTACTGCACATGACTTAACGCAAGAGACAAACATACGATAAAAAAATGCTAGTAGTCGCGATTAACTATTGAAATTTAGCAAGTAATCGCGATTTTAAAAAACATTTGCTTGACAGCCCTAGTTTGTGTATGTGTATATGTGAACTCATAAGTGTGTGGATGTTTCAACAGGGCGCTCAGACTCTCTTCTCTATGGAGAAGTTAAAGAACGTGACGTTTGAAGAGGAATACATCAAATTATTCCCCCCTCAACCCAATCAACCTTTTGTCTGACTGTGCTCTGTCTTCTCCCCCTGCTGCCTTAAGCCTCCACAGCTGGCTACTTTACTGCATCTGCACTTGCTTAAGGGTGCCCTGCACCATCAAATAGTGCTGGAAGTGAGTGTATTTGTAATGCAGCAGTAAGAAGAACAACTGTGGTTAGTAAGACGTTGCTGTGTTTTTGCTTAGCGTTGGTAAATAACTTATTTCCTGACCCAAGCACATTATAATGATAATTTAGGCACAGGTGGGTTGACTGGATTGTTAATCAATATGCGTGACTCAACAATTACATCGCCAAATCCTGAGATTTCTTGCCTTTAACACCTACTTAAATTCCTTTAAGCCCTTTTCAAATGAAAAGTCCCTACCCACTAGCATTTTCAAATTGTTCTAACCAAAAACAAATATTAGTCTCAATATTCATTTAGATTTCTTTTTATAAATTTTGATGGAAAACAGAAAGAGGATAAAGAAAAGCAAGCAAACTGAATGTCTCCTTACATATACTTGGTGATTAAATTTTAAGATATAAACCCACAGAAACCTGGATTCTAAATCTGCCTCATTTAGTTGTAGTTTTGGGTGGTTTTACTTCTTACTCCGAGCAGGCAGGTCAGCAGTTTTTTTGCTGATGTAGCTCAGTGTGTGATTGGTACACACTCTTCTCTGCTGTAGCTTCACCTGGAGCCATTAAACAAGTGCAGTCTCATTTACAGAGCAGGCCAACCAACTTTTCTCCTCATTATCATGAAGGTTTACAGAACGATTGGTCCTTGTCTTTTCAACATCGAGGTAGAAATTATTAAGGTGACACTTTTATATGAAATGACGTTTTTTTTCATCATCTTTCAAATAAATTTTTATACATTTGTCAGAGTGCATTGCCTCAAACTGTGAGCTCTGTATTTCTTTTGGTTATTGATCAAGCTGCATTTAAAGCATGATCTTAAGTCTCCAGTCTCATCATTTTGGGAAATAGATGAGAAACTTGGATGAGAGAGGTAATACAACTCACATTTTACAATGAAGCTGGAGCCCACAGCTGGTTAACCCATCTTAAAGCAGGGGGAAAGGCTCGGTTTGAGGTAACAAAATCCATTTTATGCCCCATTTCCACTGCATGGTACAGTTCAGTTCACTTCAGTGCAGAGCAGTTTAGAACGGTAATCTCTGATCTGGTTTGCGTTTCCACCGCCAGCTGGCAATAGCTGTGTCAGCTTCATAAGCATCATACCTGACAAAATAATCCCAACTCAATTCCTCACTTCACACATTTTCTTTTTTTTAAAACTTACAAAAGTGACAGCAGAGCAGAGGCAGCAGCGTTCTGTTTTAATTGTACTTTTAGGCATACTAACGTAGCAGATACAGTCATTGATTTTATCGAAGATTTGTGTTTCTGAAAAGAAATTCATGTTCATGTCATGTTTTAAAATGCTAACTCTATGAAAAAATATTTAAAAAATATAAAAAAATATAAATCTTACTGAAGTGATACATTAAAGCAACACTACGTAACTTTGACCCTGACCCACTGCTTTGAAAAATGAGCCTTAATGATGCACGTTAATACATCACACAAAACAGAAATTTCGTGAAACCAGGTCATATTTTACAGAGAAAATGTCCTCTGGTTTTCCCTCTGATGTCCTCCGACTGCTCTGTCTGTCTGCAGCCTTTTATATAGCAGAGCTGTCACCAACAACTACCCACTGCTGCAGCTGCAGCTTCGGTCTGCAGGCAGTCTACATGTTGCTTTCAGGAGCCTCCATGAATGACAGTTGAGGCAGAGCAGTCGTAGGACATCAGAGGGAAAACCAGAGGACATTTTTTCCATAAAATATGACCTGGTTTCCCTAAAATTGTTGTTTTGTGCAACGTATTAATGTGCATTGTTTAGTTTTGTTTTTTGAAGCAGTGGATCGCGGTCAGAGTTACAAAGTGTTGCTTTAACAGTTCTACAACAGCTTTTTGCCTGCTTGCAGTCAACGGACTGCAGTGTGTGTAGTTCCTCCCTCTTGGGACCCTTTGGGACCGTATCAGTGTGCTTGGTACCCCAACAAAAGGTTGCAAGGTTACCAAAAAGTAAGATGGTATGGATCCATTATTTGGGTGCATGCAAACACCAAACTGAGTGGTACCAAACTGAACTGCACCGTTCAGTGGAGATGAGGCTTAACAGCACCTCTAAAACTGACTTATTGACACGTATTTCATTTGTTTAAAGTGAAACTAGACAACTTTTTTGACTTAGCTTTGTCATTATGATGTATAACCTGATTAAATAGTGTAATAATGACACCATTCGCTGCTAAATTGGTCTCCAATAAGCCCTGTGATATTTTCTTTGCCACCAGGACGAGGGTTTCATGGAAAAATGAAAAATCAGTGACGCTCTCTATGAGCTGATTAGCTCACCATGCTCTGACTCTCCTCTGCCAGCAACAGAGTGTCTACAAGCCACACCGTCAGTTGGCTCGAGCTCGAGCTGAGACAGACCAGTTTACTATGCTGCAACTTTCCCTGCAACCGTTTCATCTCAGTTAAAACTGGATTTAAAAGACAGAGAGCAACAGCAAATGAAATAAAGCACAAGCTGGTGCAAACGACTGCAGCAGATTTGCTTAGTCTCATGCTACAGCTAACATTAGCTTGCTAGCTCGCTTGCAGAAGTTATCTACTACAACTCTAGTTTTCTGCAAAAGACTGTGGAAACAACATGTTGCAGTGCTGTTGGGGGACGTGTGCCGGACAGTTCCTTGGCCACAAGTAGTGACATCGTGTGATGACGGGGCTTCAGATTCAAACAAGCAAAGAGATGCACCATGTTGATGAGCTCAAAAGGTTTTGCTAGGTGGCTCTTCAGACAGTGGCAGGCTTGCATGTCAGGTTTTCAGTCTTTATGCTAAGCTAAGCTAAGCTAAGCTAACCAGCTGCAGGCTCCAGCGTAATGCTGAAAGGTATTCAGGTGTTATCAATCTTTTCCATATAACTTCTGTCACAAGCTGAAATATATTTTACAAAATGTCAAACCATTCTTTCAATTTCTCCAGTTTTGTGTTTTAAAGTTTTTCCCTGTATGTCCCCTCTTTAACATGGCCTTTTTCATTTAATCTGGTAAGTAATTTAGTTTTTATTAAGGCTTTTTGAGATTGGCTTCATGGGTTTCACAGACACTTTTGGAACAATTAAATTGAAGTATTAAGCAGTGTGATTTCATATTCATTGTATTTTTATGGCTTGTAGCTGTGAATGATATTGGGTCATGAATAAATTACACTACATGAAGACTAAAATGACCCATATTAACAAGAGTTTAGCGTGTGGATTGGGTTATTATTTAATAAAACAAGAACTATACAAAAGTATATATTTTTAAAAAGCAAACAAATGTCACACAGGGGCTTTACAAATAAGAATCCCATGAAAAGTACTTGATGGAGACTGAATGGTATCAGACTGAGTTAATTCACAGCAGTAAATAAAACCTTCATGAAACCTCCCAGCACTGAGAATCAGTTCGACTTTGGTGTCCGTTGCTCCGTTTGCTCACGTTACCTTGACTTTCACCCACTTTTTTTTTTTTTTTTTTTTTGTATAAATACCCCCA
>JAQFJA010000020.1:13440396-13459117 GCA_029874485.1 Naso brachycentron
GATGAATTGGATAAAAATAAGTACATTATTAATTTCCACCCTTTTATTCAAAACTAGCACATTATTTCAAATTGACAGCAGTGCAGAGTAGTGCACAAACAAAAGGTTGCCACAAAGTAATTAGAGGTGTATTTCTATTTACTTCAACAAAGGAAAAATAAATAGATCTAAAATTGTGCAAATAGTGATACTGTATTATGGACAAAACAATTGTAGCACTAGTTTTGATCCATTACCTGTGTTTATACTGGGACAATAATGTAGGCGTGACAGTTTCTGCTTTCACAAAGTATGAATGCAGTGAGATTTTTGGTAAGTAGTGTGATATTTGTTATGTCAATAACAGGAGTGACTAAGTGGGGAAAGGCAAATATTAGAACAGCTGGGACAGGCTGGTTCATAAATTTCATCACTTTACTGTAAATCAGCCTGTTTAACCAGCGCTTATCCCATGACATTAAATGGACAACATCTAAAATCTAACAGGAGATCTGTTATGTTGTGGCTTCACGCTGATCAGGATCAAATAGCCGTCAAACAGTCGACAGATGTTTCCACCTCTGTATGCTTTCTTTTTGTTCTTTCATTGAAATGAAGGCCAATGTCAGAGTCACGCAACCATAAAAACTAACAACGCTGAATCATTCTGCAGCGGGATCCTGTTTGAATCAGGATTTCTGCTGAAGGAAATTTTATTGTACTAAGGTTGTAGAGACGTTCAGAAAAAGCCAAGGTAGCTGCTCTAAGGCAAGATATTTTACTTTGTCAATAAAATATCTTAAAGCTCTTTATTGTCTGGTGCCTATAAATAGCTTGGAAATAGTGTGGCTGTTGACTTAATCACAAACGGGTTCATGACCTCATATGGCCCCTCAAAATAGACGTGCAGCTAAACATCCATTTTAAGCCAGGAAAACTTATTTATGAATTCTTGTATTTCTCTCATGCTCCTCTCGCTTTTCTATGAAAAGGACAAAGGTGCTATTTTTAGTAGCTTGTAGTTAACGCTGAAAGCAGAACATGGAGGCGCTGAGTTTGGGTTGGGCTGATGCCTCTTTCTTATTTCACATCCTGATGCGTCAACTATCAGTCCAATTAAACCATTTGTTCATTTTATTTTTGTGGCCTTTTTACTAAAGTTGCTGTGCTGTTACCATGATAAATCACTTTTTATGTCAGATGTACAGATTTTGTGTAGGACAAGGTCAACAGCAAGGTCATTGTTACTCACACGAATGAACACATACATAGATCTTATCAACTGAAAGACAAAAGGTTGGCAAATTATGAAACATAGTCATCTGGATTATGTTTACAGACATAAACAAAAAATGTGTTGATTGTTCATTGTTTTAAAATAACTCAAACAAAATCAGCTGGTCTGACGGACAAGACGAAAAGCTCCGTCAGCTTAACGTGTTTTTACATGTTGTGGAGAAAGTTAATTACTACCGAGAACATAAGATTGTTTCCACAGCTTCTGTTTTCTGTGACCTTCTTTACATCTTTCAAAACATGACTACCATGTCAACCATTGTTTGAATCTGTGGTGTCAGATCATCATCATGCCCCCCTTCCTCCTGACACCAACATTACTAGCCAATGCTAATGTCTAAACTGTGGCTGTGAGTGATTTAACAGACCAGCAGATGATTTTATTAACCCAGACACGATGTCGTTAAGGTTTCCGGCCTGTCTAGGACCTCCACAACTGATAAGATGCAGCAAAAATGCTTCTATCAGCCATAGTTAATGACAGAAAATGCCAAGCCCCCTTCCCCGAACTGGCTAATATAAGCAAACTCAATTCCAACTCCTTCATGATGCTTTCATTTTGTTTTACAAGACTAAGTCTTAAAAGGGGAGGAAAGAGGGCTGTACATGTTTGCTGTGTTTAGTTTATCTGCGTGTATCTATGGGAGGCATGGAACAGAACAGAGCAGCAAATGGTGTGATTTGGTTGAGAGAAAACTGTGTGTCTGAGCCTAGTACTGTGCACTGAAGCATGATGTAAACGATCTCTGTGTAACGACAACCCGTCGTTACACAGAGACAGTCACCAAGATGGTGACCGTTGGTCGTGTAGAGTGTCATCATCATCATCATTCTAATTGTTCACGGTCTAATATCGTCACATCACACACCCCTCGTACATATGCTGATTCCCACCTGACTACTTCTGAAGCCACAGAACTAAAAGCATTTGTTATTAATATTTTAACATTAATTACAAACGGCATTTTAGATCATTAAGGAAATTCAGTGAAGCTGTGGGAGACATTTCCACACACAAACACACACAGACACACACCTACCCTGAGGAGCCACAGGCATTACTCTTGATAACTCTTTCTCCTAAAGAATCAGAGTTATCCATTAAGTAATGGACTCCAGCTGCTGTATGTTGGTACTTTTTCATTTAACCGGAGCCTGTGGCTGTTCTTACTTCTGGCAGACATAATCGGGGATTAAGGATATGGATCTTTTTGTAAGGTTGCACTCTTTTAAAGTAACTCTCAATGAGTGCCAAAGCCTTTATGAACGTTGTTTTAAATAGGGCTGGTTGAATTGAAACTATACAGCTTTTTTGGCTTAACTTTGTCATTATGATGTATAAGCTGATCAAACAGTGTAATAGTGTTTGAAAAATGACACCATTCACTGCTAAATGGTCTCCAATAAGCCTGTTTTTACCATGAAATTTTCTTTGCCACTGGGACGAGGGTTTCGTGGAAAAAATGAAAAATCTGTGACGCTCTCTGTACTCTCTGTCCTAATTTGCCTGTCTATGCTGCGCTTCTTAGCAACTGGTGACGTCAGTACAAGCTGATTAGCTCACTGTGCTCTGACTCGCCTCTGCCAACAACAGAGTGTCTGCAAGCCGCACCGTCAGTCGGCTCGAGCTCGAGCTGAGACGGACCAGTTTACTCTGCTGCAACTTTCCCTTCAACCGCTTGGTCTCAGTTCAAACTGGACTTAAAAGAGAGAGACAACAAACAAAATGAATACTGAGCCGGCGCAAACAGCTGCACCGGATTTGCTTCGCAACAAGCCTCATGCTACAGCTAACGTTAGCTTGCTAGCTCATTAGTAGAAGTTATCTACTGCAACTTTAAGCCACATTGCAATCAAAGGTGTATTTCTATTTATTTCAACGAAGTAAAAATAAAAAATAGATCTAAAATTATATAAACAACCTTCGTGGCTATTTATATATAAACTTAAAGTTTACAAGGTCCACCGTAAAGTCTGCTGACTGTGTGTGTGACACAGATGACAAATGACTGAAGCAGCCAACTATCAAGGACAACAAAAGGTGGTAAAGACATATTTTAGAGGCGTCTGAGATTTACTTGCCAAACCAAAAAAATTACCACATACTGCACTTGGCAAGTGTTTATTTTGGACCCTGTCAGACATTCACAGGAAAAGGCGTACATTAAAAGATTGATAATGGAATGTTAGTAATTGCCATCAGCTAATTCAAATGAAGATCAATTTGAATCAGAAAATCGATTTCTGTTTCAAACCCGGCTCTAGTTTGAAATGTTAACAAATTTTCACATAGATCTTAGATTCTGTAGCAGGCAAGGGGAAAGAGCCCCTCACCCTCTCTCCAGGGTGTCATTTTCTTTTGTCCTCAAGGACAAGGCTCAGGGCAGAAAACGGGGGGCGTAGTAATTAGCAGCGAGTTGAAAGAAGAACCGTCTCCCCACCGGCCCGTTGTGTGGGTCAAGAGTTCAGAGTTGGCAGAACATGAATCTGAGGGAGGTTTAAAAACATGAGAGCATGTCTGCACCCAGAAAGCACTTCCAGCTGTGTGCTGATGTGAAATATATTTGACAGTTGAGGTCACATGACCCACAATTTGATATGCTGAGAGTGGGAGTGTGTGCGGGTGGTGGGGAGTCAAGGGCATATGAACATACAACAGGCCCGGTTGGCTCTTCTCTTTAGATGCGTAGCAGTCGTAGCTTTGCTCATACGCACACGAGGATTATTGTCACGGTTACCAAGAGGTCACTTCCAGTGTGTCTCAAATCACCTACTTCTGTTACAACACTTCAACATAGTACAGTACATACTTATTTCATGGTGCACTAATTTCACGTTTTGCAATTGCAGAAAATGACAGCAGCTTTTTTTGTTTTTTAAATGCCTCTTCTTCTTTTAACGCTGAATTGCAAACAGACAGTGAAACTTTATCAGCTTATAATTGTCAAATCAAAACAGAAAGACAGAACTGTTAAACTACAGCTTAGGCTGTATTCAGACCAAATCAGATTTTATAACAGAGCCCTGTGTGACGAAGTTGAATCCTCTGTTCCTCCCCAATCCACGGGTGCAGTCGATCACTGGAAGACAGCCCTTACTCGTGATCGGTTCCGCAGCGTGATGCAGCCAGCTGAGGCGAAAATATGCGCTACTTTCAAATTTCGGCTGCATTTTTTTGGGCAGCCACTGCAGCTCGGACCGCCACAGCCAAAACTGACAGGCCTCACTCAGATGAATGAGAAACGTTCATTTTGCCAGATCCTTCTGATTCGGTCTGAATACAGGCTTAATGCTGACGCGGCATATTGTCTGGGGCTTTCACCAGCTATCTAAGCTAGCGAGCTAAACCTAGTTGCTGCATTTTACAAATATTTACAACTTGTCAAGCCTCAGACCGCACATCTAATACTGAAGAATATTCTACAGTAAAGGTTACAATATATCACACACAAACCGAACGGACGCCCCAACAATGCCTGATTGAAGTGTGCAGCTGTAGCTAGGAGCAAGTTAGCTAGCTAGGGAATGTCAACATAAGCTAGCAAACATTGAGTGTTTGACATAGCTTCTGCTACTTCCCCAAGATGGCGACCGTTGATCATGTAGAGTGTCATCATCATCGTCATCATCATTATCTCTCACTCAACATTTGGACGGGTCCCAGACATGTTGAATGAGCCTCCCGACAAAAGCCGAAGATGAGGTGCTACCCAACACGTCTCAGATATCTGGCCGACATCGGGGACTCTGGAGAAGGCCAACAGCCAATGAGAGCGCAAGACACGCAGTGAGGGGAAAACTGGGGGAGGCGTCGCCCCTGTAGGAGTAGCATTTTCAACGTGGAACTCTGTTGTTGTTGCACCTATAAACTGTAAAGCTGTCATCCACAGCAGCTCCCTGAACCCAGTCCTGTCATGCGTCTCTTTATTTGGCGGACGCAATAATACAGTCTCATTGTAAACTGGCATACAAACGAGGTTTTCTGACTACTCTTTTATGCAATTTGTAAAAGAAAAATCTGACACACACACATCGTTAACACAACATTTACCATCAACCCTTGCACTGCAGAGCGAATTGATAGCTATGTACGTTGTCATTTAAAATTAAAAAATAGCATTCATTTACCTCCAACTCTCTATGAAGAACATACAATCCTTGTTGTCCACGCATCCCAGTCCATTTTTCTCACCCATCTTCTTTTGCTCCGGCGTATCACTGGAAAGCAAGAAACTAACAACTTTGAGCGCTTGTTTCTGGCGGTCATCCATCTCCGACACACAACGAACTGTGACCGGCTCGTGTGGTGTACGTCATTTCTCATGTCACTTCTCGCCTTTTCGTGACAAAACGTTGTTTGGAGAGCAGACCGGCTCATCGGGAGGATTCGTCCTTGGAGTAGTCTTGTAGTGTGAACCCCCCCGTCACCGCCCAGTCATGTAGTGTGAAACACATAGCAACTCTAAAACTCCCGACACAGGACGACTCGTGTCGTGTGAACTGGGCTTCACTCAGTCTCAATCAGTCTCATCAACAACAGGAGACATTTCCATGTGGCCTGATGTGTTGTGCGTGTGAATGATAATATGTACTAAATACTGTTTATTGGCCAGTTGCTTGTTATATAATGTATTGTGTATATACGAATCGTTTGTTGTTAAGATTTGTCTTTTTTTAAGGACCTGTGAGGTGTATGCTAGGCTATCACTGTGCTATGAGAGCGAATTAGCACACTTACTGCCCTGACTGCAGTGTTTTTCTGTTCAGACGCTGTTTGATTATACTCAGCATCATACTTACTTATTTCTTCATGCTAACAGGAGTCATTGTCCATATTGTCCACTTCATCCAGCGTACTTCGTAGAGATTCAGCTCTGTTATACCAGTAGTACACTTCATTTTTCCATACTGGTCAGTGTGAATGCACTCAGCATACTTCTGCACTCAAATATTAAGTGTTTTGTACAGAAAAATGCGATTTGAGACACACTGCATCACAACATTACAAAAGCAGTGTGTCCTGTCGGTGTTGCCTGATTAACACTCTGGGATTGAGGGTCTGAATGGCCTCTTTCTGCAGTGTCAGTGTGTTGTGGCTAAATGAATGGTCCTGTCTGCATAGTCAATGAGCGGTGACTCCAGGAACTTACAGAACTGAAAAACTTGAGTGAAGTTAGTGTCGCCCTACATTAAGCTCCTGCTCAGTGACCTAAAAACATTAATACAAGAGTGAGTTAATCATTGATATTCCTGGTCAGCTCATGTGTCAGCAACTGGCTCCATCATCCAGTGATTAATATTTAGTTTTTTAAAAGCACAACAGAATCTTCAGTGATTCATTGGTGTAGGCTTAGGTCTGTGAGTCACCAAAGGGAAATTTTAGTACATTCTCGTCTCTGCACCATTACTGTGTGGGAAAGTTAGTGAAAACTATTAAAAAAAACAAAAAAAATCTTATCCTCAAAATTGACATTAAAGTTGAATCAGATCCTCTTTGTGAATCCTTGTGTATTTGTCTGTTTCAGGCACCAACCGGGCTCTGCTGTGCAAGTCGAGCAGCGACGGCCAGAACCAGGTTCTTCAGATCGGCCGACCACACAGCACCGACAATGAAGAGGAGCTGCAGAGACTGGCTGCGCTCGGTGAGACGCACACACACTCACACCAGAGGGTGTGTGTTAGACTTTCTGACTGTACTTCATTGTAATTTTATTTTTTTAAATGATAAGACATGTAATTATTTTTCATTCATCCATTTTCATTTTTATAAAATGAACAACGTACGGGTTAAGCATTGCGGGCATGGCATGAAGAGAAAGGTTGAACTCCTCAAAAAACTAGAGAGATCAAGACAAGACTCTAGTCAATAGCTAAGTAATTTGACACACACGCCCCCAACTGGACAGGAGTGTGAATTACAATCTGTCAAGATGACAGATGGCCTTCACAATTTTCCATCAGTGTTAATAAAAAATGTCAATGACGGAAAATATTCAGTTAACACGACCTCTGAGTCACATACGATGACACATATCAGACCAGTGTTAGTTTGGTGCAATAACTAACACGTCTCTTAAGGTGAGGTTTTCCATAATACTTTACAATTTTGACAGATGGTTTGCAGAGTGTGATCAGGTGCGCAGCAGAAGGGCAGAAGCCGAGTGGGCGTAGTAATACACAGGAGGAACTGCGGTTGAAAAAAAAGTGCCAGAATAAACGGCTGTGTGACAGCAAACTAAAGTGTTGAAAAAATTCTAAATATAGCGTACAATTGAAGATACAACGATGACTTGAGCTGCAGCGACTTCCACCCCCTTCTGCTAAAAGTGACACTGCTGATCGCCATCTGCAGAAGGTAATAGACTGACTATGCAGTAATACCTCATACAACCCCACTTCAAAAATGCTATCCCTTTAATTTCTTTGCATCCTGTTGAGAATATACAGGCAGGCAGAAACAGCCATTAGTGAGGACTAGCTTGGAGCCATCTATCCACATTGGACAGCCGGGCTAATGGTCCAGTAATGAGGGTTGTGCATTGAGTGGTAAATACATGCATTGTGATTAGCTTTGCAGAGGACGCATTAGGTTCAGCCCGGCACCTGTAATGACAATAATGGTGAATGAGCCGCGTTGTTTCTCGGCATTTTGTGCCTCACAGTTAGACGAGCGGGCAGAGCTCTCTGTCTGTTTTCGTTCTCGTGCCGTCTCTCTGTCTGCAGTTGCAGGTCACATCATCATTCTGTTGTTCAGGCCCGTCTCTGAATGATTTAAATGAAATGACAGTTATTCCATTACCCAGCTGAAGGTGACCTCCCCCCTCTTATTTCCATCCACCCCAGACACACGCTCCCACTCCTCACACCGCCCCCGTCTTCCACTTACACTTATTGCTTCTCCTTCTTCTTCCCCACACAGTTTCCAGCTTCTGTCCTCCATACCCACTGCCAGTCCTTAAACCGCTGTCCTTGAACTGATCTTTTCTGTCTGTCCTCACTTTCTGCCTCCCTGTCTCAAATGTTTGTTTCCTCTCTTAACCTGTCCCTTTCACACAGGTGTGGATTCAGCTCGAGTAAGGCAGGCGGGGCAGATTGCCGGTCAGAGCAGCACCAGGAGGCTCGGAGACTACCGGGCCAAGTTCAACTACAATGAAATCGACTTGCTCAGGTGACGTACCCGAATTAAACTATATACACACATTGTATGTGCTGTTGTTTTTTATTTCTATTTATTAGGATGCACTGATAGAACAGTCAGACCAATATTTGCAGCCTTATTCGACCTTTTAACTAGGGCTTGACCGATACATCGGTTTGCTGATATTACTGGCCGATATTAACCTGTTGCAGATATATCGTATCGGCGCATATGTTCCCCGTTAAGTGCCAATATTAAAACAGTTTTTTTAAGGCTGGAAAAAAAGAGCTTGGACTAGTTTTTAAAATAGTGTAATCACATAGTTTGTCCAGCAGAGGGCGGTCCATTATTTAATTGGCAATAAATGAAGTGTTCACTGTTTGATGCACTGATGTTAAGAAAAAGATATCCTGCCTATTTTGTATCTTTGTCGCACGTATTTGATAACCATATTCAAAATATTAGAAATAGAATATCGATCAGTATATCGGATATCATAATATTCTTCCTCCGTAATGCTGGTATCGGCATCTGCCCCAAAGATCTCATATCGGTCGGGCCTACTTTGAACTTATTCAGCAGAACACCGAAAGGGCTGTTTTTGCTATTTCGGCAGAATAGTTTCAGCAGGCTGAACATTTGGTGCTTCCCTAACTTTTAGAGGTACTTCAGTCAGATTTTTTAAACTTTAGGCAGAGCCAAGCTTGCTCTTTTACCCGTATAGCTTAACTTAGCGACCTGGGTAATAATTTGCCTGCAAGGTCCAACTTTGTTCAGCACATACTCTAGCAGACAGCCTGAAAGTCTGAGATGGCTCCGTTACTGCTGCTAAAATATCTCTTTTCTTACCTCTCAGCAAAAAGTGCAAAAGCATTGTGTAAGACAGGACAGTAATCTCCAGTCTCATTTGCAGATGTGGGTAAGATGTGAGGCATCAGTATTAAATTCAAACAGCTTCATAACCAGTGAGACGTTCCTCGTAGGGATTTTAGAGCAGAACTAGTTTCAGCACTATGTGAAAACTGGCGGCTGTGACTCCATATTGTGGACTTCACTATCAGATCTGACTCTTTTCCAGTCTCTCTTTTTCCAAGCACGAGCCTCTTGAAATTCCATGATGTGGGGCCCCCCTCTCTCACACTTCTCATTTCCTGTCCCTGTGTGCAGTCCGCGCCAAGCAAATCAGGCTCAAATATCTACAAGTCATTCCAATTATGATGCTCAATAAAACACATAATTGAATGTTTTAAGAATTTTACCCTGCTGCCATCAAAGAGAGCACAGAAAAATTTGATCTGGATGAAGTAAAAGCCAGGTTCTCTGGATGTGAGATTAGCTGTGTTTACTGTATTTCGATCAGGTGCACTTATGTCTCTCGTTTTGTCTCAGTTCCTTCTTTCTCTCTCCCTCCACTTCTCTCTTCTCTCTTATTTTCCTTTTTTGCTTTTCTTCGATACTAACTACATACTAACGTATCTATCTGTCCTCCTCCAACATCAGTGCGGCCAAGTCAAGGCCAGTCATCGCAGAGCCAGAGATTCATGGCAGCCAGTCTTTGGACGGTGTGACAGGCTTCCTGCTGCTGATGTCAGAAGGTCTCATCAATGCACTTGAGTCCGCTCACGGCCCCGAACAAGCCAATCAGGTTAGCAGATTCATCCTTCACAATTTTTAACCACTTCGACTGTCTTTTTAATTTCTTTATCTCTTTTCTCCTATTTTTTTCAATCCACCTACTCAAACCAAACATTTACATGTCTTTCTTTTTCTGCTCCTTCCTTCGTTCCTTCCTCTGCTTCTTCTTTTTTTTTTTTTTTTCTTATTTTGTTATTTCTAGGGATATAACCAAGGTGTGAAATACCGGCAGGCATGGGGGGGTCTGAGACCCCTTAATTGACAGGTCAGACCCCTTGAAAGCCTTAACTGTAAAATTCTGGGGGGTCTCAAGAAAAAGCTTTAAAAAATATTTTTCACTTGCAGTTGTGAATAAAAATGTCTTTAATAGACGTAGGTTGTCCAGAATTCATTACTTAATTTAAATAGCAAAACTGTAATTCAGAAATACAAATACGTTGTGGTGTTTTCTTGGTTACTCGGTTGTTTCTGGTAATGTCGCCTTCCATTGGGTGGCGCTGTTGCTAAATTTCACACTCCACATTCTACCAGTCTGCAAAACTGTGATTTTTTTTCTGCTTTGACGTTGGCTCACTTATGGACTAAACATGGCAAAGAGAAAACAAAGCTCCTTGCCAACCAACTTTTCATGTACTCCTAAAAAGCTGAACCGGGAAAACCAAAATGTGGAGGAGGAAGCTGGTTCAGCTGCTGCAGCAAAGTTCACACCGGTCCATCGACTGACTAGCGAACTTTCTGAAAGACTTCAGCATAACGCTGGAGCACTAGTTAGGGGGAGACCCCCTGATTGCCACAGGGTATTTCACACACTGGATTTAACGGTATCGAAAACTCACGGTACAGAAGAAACTTTAACATTGAACAATGATTATAATGACCCAGCTCATATCCTGTGCTTTTTCTTTATCCTGCAATCACAAGTTTACTGTCTACTTTAACTGACAAAGTCATTTTCTACCAGTAACGTCTTTTCGACCGTTCCACCAGCGAAACGAACATTTTTCTTTGTTTCCTTCTTCCTCTGTGAGCTGACTGTGAGTTTGTCCGCTGAGTTTTTCACACACAGTTCAGCAGGTCTCTCACTAACAGAGTTTTTTCTTTCTTTTCTCAGCTGCCTGCTCTCACCAAAGAAAAAGTGAAACTTAACTCCAGTCAGCTCATTCCTTTATTTCTTTAACTTGACACTGAAGTTTCAGAGGACGCTTCATGCATGCGATCTCCTTCACTGCAGCCTGCATCTGTCTTGTTAAAAAGCGCCGACAGCACTGTCAGCACTTTCTAACAAGACAAGTCTGTGATTCAGGTTGTTTTCCATCCTCCGCGCGTGATGAGGAGACAGCCACAATGGTCGATGGTGTCTGTAGTTCCCCGTTCCCTCCGTTGTGCTTCACTGCGGCTGAAACAGAACTACACTCTTCGCTGCCTATCGTTTGATCCCGTCACATGTCCATGACGGTACCGAGGCACTATTGCTATCCCGATACCACAAAGTTTGCAATACCATTACACCCCCTAGTTTTTTCAGTTTTTATTCTGTGGACCTTCTTCTCGTCCAACTTGTGTTTTTTTTGGTCACTTTTGTTTGAGTGTTCATTGCTGTTCTGCTCTTTCTGTTCATCCCCATCAACTTCTTTACTTCTTCAACTCTGACAACAATCTTTCTTTGGCTAACCTTCTGTCTCCTTTGCTGTCCGTTGTAGGAGATTGTTGCCAAGGTAGCAGCAGAGTTGGCTCAGCAGACGAGTCTCGAGGCAGCGGCACAGTCTGTCGTGGACCGAGTCAAACGGCTGCACCATGATGTCTATGTATCCGGCCGTCAGAGGGCGACCTACTGTTCTCGGCACGAGGACATGACCCTGCTCATTCGCACGCTTAACTACCCGCTTGCTGATGGAGCACTCACGCCCACACAGGGTATGCGAGGGCACGCTGGGATTGTGTTGCTTAGGAGACCAACAGTGTTTGTTACTTAAAACTTTTAAAAGTTCTAATGGCATGTCAAAATTATACAGAGTGAAGGAAAAAATATTATGATATTTAATATCAGTGATTCACAACCTTTTTGGCCTCTATCCATTAAAAAAAAAAAAAAAAAGAAATCAGCTCACAACCCTTCTCCGAGGTCATTTATTTATGAGCTGTTAGCACTTCGAGCAAAACAAGTTTTAACATCTCAGAAGTCTGCAGCTATTTTTTTATAAGCCTTAAGAGCAAAACTAGTCAGTATTTTATAAGGAAATGGCAAAGCCAATGTCCTAAAAATAAAGATTTTTTTGTGTAGCAGAAATACGTTTTCTCGCTGCTCATTTGATGACCCCAATTGCCAGGTTGAAAAATCACAATCTTGATTATGTATGAAATTATAGAAACACCAGTGTTAGTTTAAAGTAGGACTTTTGTTTCCAAATACAACTAGATTTTTCGCTACACAATGATTAAAGCCTAAAAATACTAATAAAGATATTGCCACATTTCTAGAAATTTTTTTTTAAAAAAAGAACAGAGAACAGAGAATCAGTCAAATTCATCTTGGGATGAGGTTGGTGTGAAAGAGGAAACAGAGTCTGTAACCATATCTGTTTCTGTCTAATGGTGGGTGGCAGCCAGCATTAACAGAGCTTTACTGCCACTTACTAAGTGAAAATGGAAAGAGACATAAATTATTTAAAAGGCACTTTATACCGTTGGATCTGGACACCTCTTGTTTTGAGGATGTGATGTGTAAAACATGGTCACCTGTCAACAGGGCTCCAGACTAACTTTTTTCTTTATATCACCATCCTGAAAAACGATTTGAACTGTCTTGAAGCGAATGTGAACCATCCCAAAATCAAATTGTTGTTTCTTTCTAGCTTTCCAGATAAGTATCAGATTGGACCCAGTGTTAAAGGACTCCCAGGGTTCAAACATTTTAGGGCTGCTAAAAAAAAATGTAATCATATTGAAATTTAAAAACCAAAAATAATATTTGAAATGGACTTGCATCATATTAAATATTCGTATTTCGTAAACTAGTCCCACACTCAGCAGAGAGCGACTCATTAGAAGAAATCTTGAAGTAATTCTGGTATCATCCAGAGTTTGAGAGGTGAAGACAACAACAACACAGAGCCAAAAACAAAAAAGTCCAGTTTATTTACTCCTGTTTTATGCTGAGGCTGGTTTTACTGTGTGATGTGTGATAATAATTCAGGCCCGACCGATGTATTGGTTTGCCGATATTTATCGGCCAGTAAGGTAAGAAGCCTTTATTGTCATTGCACAAATGGTATAACCAAATTAAAGTGCAACTCCTCTGTGGTAACGAAGAATAAAAGTAAAGATTAAAAAAAAGTGCAGATAAGAACAGGAGTTAAAAAGTCACAAAACATATCAACAACAACTCATAAAAGGTAAGACTTTAAGCAGTGTAAATAGATTGTTATATACTTCACAGTTCCTATCTGTCAGAGTTGAGTTCCCGTGTTGCACTTGGCTAAAAACTGTACTGGCTTTGCAGATATATTATGTTCTCCGATAAGTGCCGATATTTAAACAGTTTTTTAAGGCTGGAAAAAATGCTTGGACTAGTGATTTAAAATCGTATAATCACATAGTTTGTCCAGCAGAGGGCAATCTGTTATTTAGTTGATAACAAGTGAAGTCTCAAGTGTTAAGTGCACTGATGTTTGGAATAAAATTTGTTTAATATCCTGCCTCCATTACATATCTTTGCCACATGTATTTGGTAACCACATTCAAAATATTACATATAGAATATCAGCTGATATATTGGATATCAGAATTTTCTTACTCTACAATATTGGTATTAGCATAATAATAATAGTGACTAACCTGAAAGCAAATAACCAGAAACCACAAAAGCAGGTCTGAGATGAACAGGAGTCCTTTAAGGTGATCTGAACCCTCTCTGAAAAATGCATGCGCTCCACCCTTCTTTCAGGTGGACGTATCTACCCCGTGTCGGTTCCCTACTCCAACAGCCAGAGCACCAGTAAAACCAGTGTCACACTCTCACTGGTGATGCCCTCTCAAGGGACCCTCACCAATGGAACCAACACTGCCTCCACCCTGGAGGAACGCACACCCACACCAGGGTAAGATTAGTTTATCTCCTGTATTTGCTTGCTTTACTCCTGGTTACTTCCTGCTATGTTGATCTCTGGGTAAGCTTAATTTTAAATCCTTCTCCTGATTTTGTCGCTGCATTAATGTGAATAAGTTCGGCCTAAGCTTTTTGTCACGCGACTGTTGGGTTTTTGCTCCAAAAACTTGATTTTTCATTCCTTGTTTCACTGCTGTTGTGCTCATTGTGATTGAGCTTTATTTTTTTTATTTAACTTTATTTAACAAGGCACGTCATTACAAACAAATTCATATTTACAATTTTGTTATTGTCTTATTTATCCAGTCCACTTCTCCCTCCCGACTGTAAAGTTTACTTTGGTTGTAATTTAGATAAGCGACAGTGTCAACTCCCTTTTCCCTCGCCTGCTGTATTTATTTTAGTTATGCTTGATTTTCACTCCCCTGCCTCCCTTCACTGTATCAACTTGCCTGCAGCTCTGCTGCTGCGTGCTCTGTCCATCATGCCAGGGTTTTCTGAGGCTAACAAGGGATGACTGATCCTTTCCAGCTGGAAAAATATTTTAATATGTGACAATTCCATAAACCAGTTGTGTTTACAAAACACTTAACATGTCATATGAAGGGTTCCTCTTCTAAGCTAATTATGTGTCTAATCCATAACAACCATAAATCGGTGACAGCTTCCCATGAACGTTCTGGATGTGCCTCCACTGAGGCTGCATCAGAATTACTCCGTTTTGAATTAAAGATGAAGTTTTAAAACAAAAACAATCCTCGTCCGTATCAGCAGTTCAGCACCGCTGCGGCTTTAATCTCCATTTATACTAATGAGCCTTAAAAAACAGATCACATGACCAGTCAGGTACACTGAGTATGCACGAGCCGGCGTAAACAGGAAGCACTGCTCGGGTGGTCGCCTCAGTTGAAGACAGATGTACAAACGCGAGCAGCGATGGCTACGAACAGGACCAGATATTTCTTCTCGTGGATGGATGACGAGTTGGAGTTGCTGCTTAATGTAACACAAGAGCGTGAAGCGGCCATGGCGACACACAGTGTAGACCGGGAGTCTTCCCAGAGCAAGTAATGTTACGGCTTGTGATGCACCGAAACGAAAATTTGTGGTTGAAACTGAAAGTAATGAAACACTGAAACACGTTTTGGTTTTTTGCTAACATCGGGAGAATCTCAACATTGATTGGCTGTCGCGGCACATCGTCATGCGATGTCACCCACAAAGTTCAATATTATCAACGTCGAGCGATGGACGCCACATGGCTTGTTCTGTATCACAAGATTCACGTCGCCCGAAATGACATCACGTGTATCGTGTCTTCACGGGGACTTTGTGTGTAATCTTGCGGCGTTAATCGCTTTCGGTCTGAACACATCTGAGGTGTGAGCAGAACTCATGTAGCTGCTGCTTTGGTTCTGCAGAATGTGCACTCTCTCTCTTTTTGGCCTTTTGCATGCTGGCCCACAAGGATTGCTTCTTCTCTGCCTCTCCATCACTGACTGCCTGACTCACATCTGAATTTCTCTTCCTCATGGCCCCAATTTGCCAATATCCATCCTGTGTCCTTCACTCTGCCCTCGCCTCTCCTTTTTCCACTCCTTTAGCACGCTCCACACCGCTACCTGCCAAACTTCTGTCGACATCCTGCAGCCCATAATTGAACTCCCTCTTTCCCCTTTTTACCCCGTCTCTCCTCTTCCTCCTCTGCCTCTGTCCACCTCCCTCTTCTCTTTTTCCACCATCCCTCCTCCTCCCCGTCCTCTCCCTCTGTCCACCTCTCTCCTTTGTCTCTCCTCCCCCGACATGGACCACTTCCTCTCCTCTGACGCTCCTACTTCTTCCTCCTCTATTCCCACCCTCATACCTGTCTCCTCTTCCTCCACCCTCCCAAACCAACCAACTCTCTCCTCCTCCCTTTTCTGTTCCTCTTCTCTCCCCAGCAGTCAGAGCCCGACAGCCACCCTCCAGTCTACCAACACCCAGACGCAGAGCTCCAGCTCCAGCTCGGGAGATGGAAGCCTGTTCCGCCAGAGGGGCAGCCAGGCAGCTCAGCCCGACGAGACGGGCCGGGTCCCACCATACGTGGACTTCAGTCAGTTTTACCGCCTGTGGGGAAGTGACCACAGTGACGGGCAGAGCACTCAGGGAGGACTGGGACCACAGTGAGGAGGACGGGTGCTGGGTGCCACTCGGAAAGAGACAGACTGGGTTTTCTCACAGTGAAGAGAGACACGTGGATTGAGAAGGGACAAATATTTTAAGTGGGGGGAGTGGGATGACAGATAAAATGCTTGTAATGTATCATGACAAAAAATAAGTGACCTAAACGTGCATGGATGCGCATGGAGGACGGACTTGCTATAAACAGTGGGTGAAGCTGGTGGGAAAACAATAATCCTAAAAAAACAATAAGAAAATGGAGTCACAGCCTCCGTAACAGATGCTGGTCATGAGTGTTAACTTATACAGACGGGTGACAAATTAAAGGAAAGACCTGAAAACAAGTGGACAAGCAGGAATACAGTGCCTCCTTCCACAGAGCATGGGGGCTCATTAAATGGTCTCATCGGTATGAAAATGATGTGAATCTTTTGCCCCGGCCTTTGCAGTCACCGGATCATAACCCAGATGAACACCTTGGACATCGAGCGAAGGCTTTCCACCACGATCATCAGAACACCAACAGAGGGAATGTCTCTGGGAGAAAATGTGGTCCTTCCTCTAGTAAAGTTCCAGAGACTTGGAAAATCTGCGACAAGGTGCAATGAAGCTGTACTGGTCGCTTTTGGTGGTCTTTCCTTTTGTCACCTTGCTGTATTTAATCCAGGTTTTAGCTATCGTTATAAGATGTAAGAACATATTATCTGCAAACACAAATGTCATAGACTTGAGGGTTTATGTAGTTGTGAATCAATAGATACTGTAAGGCCTTAAAATGGAATGAATGGATGCATTTGAAAGTACTTTTTTTTATTTGTAATGAAAGTATATCTCTAAATGAATCAAACGGTACTCTGGGCTTCTCTTCATTTTCACACTTGACATTTCTGCTTTTCTTCCTTGAAGCATTTTAGTTCATTTGGGTCAAAGGTGCTCGATGCAACATTTTAGCATTAATTACATTCCTGCATTCCTGTATCGATGTGAAATAGGTACTGTGTACTGCATACATGTGAGCAGCGCAAGGCCACGCACAACGACACGCCCCTTTCATGCCTCGTTCTCGGTGAAAATAAAGGGATCTGGACACTGGTGACAGATTCAAAAACCCAGCGGAATCATGACTGAAAGCTGCTATGTTGTGTTGTGTACATCATATAACAAAAAAACCCAGAGTTACAATTTTCTTTACAAGTTTAATGTCTTAAAAATGCGACCTTTACAGCGCTTATTGGACAGATAAACACAAATAAGGCTTAATGTAGTACATGCAGACCACTATACTACCACTGACTACAGTTAGCGGTCTGCATGTTTTACATTATGCCATATTTGTGTTAATCTGCCTGGAAAGCGTCTAAATGATGCATTTGTAAGGCATTAAAGTTTTTTTGCAGTATGCAGTGGCTTCCCTCTTCATTTTTTTGATATTTAGGATGGAATTATTACTGTTGTCTTTATTCATAGTGTTCCATCACAGACATCTTGGCCATAAACAGCAGGTGAATAAAATCAAACAGCAGCTGATTATTAATGATGGTTATGGCCATGAGCTGTGGCTCTGTGCCATGTTATTGTGTGGGAAAAAAACCTCTTGAGAAAACTGTGAGCAGCCTGTCACAGCTGCAGGGAATTAGCTGCTAAAACATTGCCAAGCAGTTTGTTAACAGTTATGTCACATTGTACAGACGACCAAAACAGCAAAATTAAGTGTCTCAATGGCAGAAAACGTGTCAGAAGTAAATTACCTGGAGATTCAGTGAGGTAGTTTTGTCGGGATATGTCACCTCTGGCCACTGCCTGAGGTTGTTGGTCCACTTTGATGGACACAGGCTGAAACGACACTCACCAACCCCTGTTTCCTTTATTTTTTTTTTTTTAACATAACCATGCTGATCATTGATCAGCAAAGACATGGCTGGCCATTAGTATGTGTGCTCCTAATACCCAAAAGAAATGCACTGTTCTTATTTTTGGCAGTTAAATTGTCAACGTCATAATTGTTTTCACCCAGAGGGGCGTTGGCAGGATGCGCTGCTCTCATTTCTTCCAGGAATTGTATTGTAACTGGTGCTCATGTTACATAAAGCACCTTTAATTTTTACCGCATGCAGTCTGTGTGTTGGCTCCTTTGCTGGGTGTGACAACACATGTTGGAGACAGGTGCTCACCGCTGTATTTTAGTAACACACAAGCCAGAGTTTCATTCTTAATAACAAAGGCTTTAGTGCTTTTTAAGGGGCAGAAAAAATAATTTATTAGAAGAAGAGGAATTTGCCAGTAAAGCTGCACTTATTTATAGGATGATTAAGCTTTCGATGTTTTCTCACAAGGGAAATGAGGCAGACAGTTCAATTTTTTTGAATTTTGAATGTGCTCTCACTGGTTTGTTAGCTAAACCAGCTAAC
>JAQFJA010000020.1:13466947-13480223 GCA_029874485.1 Naso brachycentron
GCGCACTATTATGGCGAAGTAGTATGTCCCAATTGTGTGCACACTGCATGAAACAGTACATACTTGGCAAGGGCAGCAGTACTGGTAGTAAAAGGACACAGTATGCGATTTGGAACGCAGCATCTGTATTTGGAAGAGGTGAACCAGAGCACGTCGAGCTGATCAGCTCGTACCGATGTCACCTGTCACTAAGAGGTGCAGTGTAGACCGGCCAATCAGGACAGAGAATACAGAGAGCGTCACTGATTCCTCATTTTTCCATGAAACCCTCTCAGTGGCAAAGAAAATGGTGTCATTTTTCAACCACTATTACACTGTTTGATCAGCTTATACATCATAATGACAAAGTTAAGCCAAAAAAACAGACAAAAAACGAACGGTCGACTTTACTTTAAAGTGAAAATGTTGGATGTCACATTTATACAACACAGTCACCCCGAACCAAATTTTCATTTTTTTTAGCACCTATGTCTCAGATAGCCCTCTGTCTCTTACACATGTATTTTATCAATGCAACTTTTTTTTTTTTTTTTTTTGGATGTGCATTACACCCTCACCGGGCGTTGATGTGTTTACAGACTTTGAATGATGTTTTCAGTCCTGCAGAACTTGGACGGGGTTTGATAAATTTAGGGTGTCCCACAGAAGCCTTTTCGAAGTATCACGTGGGAAGGGGCAGTTATAATAAGAGCGGTCCTCTCTGTTTAAGCCTCTGCAGACGTTCACCACAACCCCTCCTCCTCCTCCTCCACCGCCTCCCTCTCATATTTCCTCCTTTATATCTCCCTCCTAGCCGTCATGATGGGCACCCCCCTCGTCCAGCTGATAAGCAGCATAACGGGGAGGAGCTCTCTCCTCGCGGGGCTCCTCCTTCAATGCCTTCGTTTTCTTTCACTTGCCCCCACGCACACTCGTCTGCACCTCCCCTCCTTCTTGCAGCCTGTCTGATCGAGAGGGAAGATGATGAAAAAGAGGTAAAAGACAGGAGCTGGGGGGGATCTCATTTTCCTACGAGCGGAAAAGGCGTCACACCGGGCGCTGCGCGGAGGACGGAAGAGAGGGAGACGCATCACGGAGAGAGATAGAAAAGACGAAGGGAGGAGGCGACAGCGGCTCGTAAACACGACAGAAAACGGCGAATAGGACGGCAGACAGCAGCGATCACCCCCCCACCGCCAACCCCGTGTCCCTCCTCATCTCTTCATCTCCATCCTTTTCGTCCGGTTGGCCCATCCCTTTGCGCACCAAAGCGGCGCGCTGTTTGCTGTTTTCTCTCTGTATATAAACCTGGAAAAAAAAATCCTCCGTTCGGTTTTTGGCAGAAGAAGCATCAGAGGGAAGAGAGGAGACTGTGCCATCACTGCGACCGACAGGGTCCACTTGAAGTCCCGCTCCGGACGATCATCGGCGCAACCGATCCGGTAGAGAAAACCGGAGGAGGGGTGTAAACACTGCGAGATGACTGTCGAGTAACCCGGCTGAAGCGTAGACACAGAGAGACCCCCGACCCCCGGTTATCATTGAGACTCCAGCATCACCACTGTGATGGCATAGAGGCTTCTGCAGCAAAACTCGCAGACTAGAATCCGATCAGCGGGGATCTGTTCCACCATGAACATCTGAAAGACATCCGACACAGGCACAGATGGGTAAGAGGAGATGCTCTGCTTTTGTATTTCCCTATTTTCATTTCTATTCCGGGATTTGGAAGAGGGCGGAGAGCAGCGAGTATGCTTGTGACGTGAAGACCCCTGTCACTGCACGTATGGTTGAAGACCTGGTATGTGGAAGAAAGGTGTATTTTTGTGTGTGTGCGCGCGTGTATGAGGTTGATGAAGTTGCTTCTGGCGAAATTAGGAAATACATGGGTGTAAATGAACAAATGGCCTTTTGCCACTGGTCAGGTAGAAGAGGAATAACAGTTCTAACCACCTCATGTGATCCTGTTTTGTTGTGTCTTGGGGGTCCTGGAGATGTGAGATTTAGGATACAGGCTACTTAAATGGTCCTGGATGGATTAATGAACAGGCCTATGGGCAAAGGTCGACAGGGCAAGAGGTCAGAGCAGGGCCGGCCCAAGCCTTTATGGGGTCCTACGCTTAATTTGGCTCGGTGGGACCTCATCTCCACTGCCAATTCTACTGACTGTCTGTTGGTCATTTACACACCTACTGTAAACTGATTGATCTTTTTAATTAGCTGTTTTTACAAATGCATTAAAAACTGGAAGTGAGCACCTAGATTTTCATCCATTGGGGGGCCCGGGTGAAGGAGTGGACATGGAAGCAGATAATAGTTTAGCAAACTTGGAGAGCAGGCGATCTCTCAGTTACTATTGAAAAAAGTCCGCAGCTTCCCATGATTCTGCACAGCTGTGTGTTGCTCACATCACAGCAATGTCAGCCTGACATGTTTTTACCCTATGGTTTTGAGTCTCATAGCAAATTCAGGGGCAGTTTACACAGCGTTTTCGCATCAAATGAAACACTTGTTGTGGTTCGGCCTTCCTTTTACATGACAACTGTGTGCCGGCGCCCCTGAAATTGCAAACGTTTGAAACTGGGTTTTAGAATGCAGTCTTCTGAAACCACAACCTTCTTTACAGCTGTGTACTCTGGCAAGCAGAGTGCCTGCAAACACGGCGATGACGCTAATGCTAATACTAGCGCAAGTCAGTGCATTCCGCTCTAGCCACTACAAAACTCTGATTACACACTTGGCAGTGCACCAAAAGCGGGTCGAATATGATGACAGTCTATTGAGGCGAATTTAAGTGTTCGTAGCATAATTTCAGAAGTCAATCTACGGCTGAATTTCTTTAATTTACTGCTTCTTAGGACTTAGCAGCAACAGGAAGTTAACAACTTTGGCAGCTCCAAAGGTACATTATTACAAACTTGCACTGCGGACTTCTGGCCTGGCATGCATACTACAGTGCTTTTGGTTGTTTGTGTAAATGTAGACACACTTTGAAGACGTAAAGGAAAGATCTTTCCGTTTTTAGTAGGGCTGCTCGTCCAAATGAGGCCTTAGTGGTCTGATGTTGATTTTCACTTTAATATTCATGTGATACAGTACAAAGTGGCATACTGAACGTAGTGTAGGTTTTTTGCACGAAAACATCTCAATAGCACAACAGAATTACTGTATCATCAAACAAACACTCTATAAACGGTTACGAAAATTCGTTATCTTTCCATCTACGAGGATTTCAAAGCAGTCAGACTTATACTTTAGACTGCACGGGCCTCAGTTCAGCCCAAGATCATGATTTTCTCCCATTTGTGGCCATTATAACTGACGCTTAAATTCCCTGGAAGAGGGAAAAGTGGCATCATTTTTGTCTCTCGCTGTAGCGGCCATGTTTAAGAAATTATCAACACAAAACTTATATCATCTTGTTTGGCAAGTCCTTGTGGCGCTGTACATCTGGTCATTTTGTCGATGTGACTCACGGTGTAGCCACAATTGCCACTTGTTCAAGGTGTGCGATCAGGGTGTTTTCTCTGCCTCTGAGATTTTTCCCTGTTCATTTAGACCGGAAGAGGCAGACGATGTGATTTGGGACTCGAACTTTAACGGCTTATAAAATCCATACCGTTCTAGTTATTACAAAGTTGTTCCGAATTTTTCAGCGGCAGTGTCTCCTTAGCCATCTATTAGCGTTTGAACCCGATGAGATAAGGTGTTGGCAAAAATATGATGCCAAAATCGGGGCCGAAATGTTATTTTGAAATGCAAATAGTGGACTTCCTGTTGGATTTAGGTCAGGCGTGTCAGTGGGTAAATTTTAGGTCTTGATGAGAGGAACAATTGAGTTTTGGTTTGATCTCTCTACTGCATTCCTACAGGCTGTAGTGGCTGTTTTAGTGTTTCTAGGTGGCGCTAGAGAGCCCATTTTGGCACTTTGAGGGTTAATTTTTACATTTTATAAAATGTTTCACCAGACCTGATGTGCCTGCCAATTTTTATGTGTTTTTGAGAATGTTTAGGGAGTCAAATTTGGGTTCAAAGACGTCAAAGTATGAACGATAATAAATAGTACAGTTAGGGTTTTTGACCTCCAGGCAACGACTCCTCTAGCCTTGCTAGAGGGTTAATAACAATCAGAAGCTCTTTGGGGCCCCCTGCTGATCATGGGGCCCTAAGACGACGCTTATTTTGCTTAATGCCTTGGTCCGACTCTGGTTCAGAGGGCAAAATGTTACTAAAAGAGATACAAACAACTATGAAGAGGCACACAATGACAACAATGACAAGGCAAAGCGTTCACAAACAGAAAACGACCATGACAAGGTGCAAAATGAACCACACAGCACTTTGACTGGCTGTCTTGTTTCTTCTTCCATTCAAAACAATTTAGCTTTGAAGTCTTTAAGTTATTGACAGCTCATAGTAGCTCAGTGGGTTATGTTGCATTAAAGCTGCCTGGATTTGGAGTTGGATTCCCATTTTGGCTGCTCAACCTTAAATGAATCCACGGTAAAATAAGATACTTAAATGTAGCCACGTTCCACAGGCTAGTTCTCTCATTTCACATGGTCACACATCAGCCCTTCCACCACCTGAGCTGATGGCAGCATTCAGCCGTGTCACAGCCCAGAGGAAATCCCTGCCACACATCACCTCACCATGTCTGAATCACCCTGCCGCGGGTGGTTGTCTTCTGCATGCAGCAACTGCTAGCTTCGCTGACAAAAGTCATTTTCATCTTCCATCCAGTCAGATCTAAACTCAACAAGATTATACCGCATCCATTTCTGATTTCCCATGAGAGAGTCCCAGCTCCCTAGTCACTGTTTAGGGGTCAGATATTGATCCAGGGTCCCAGCTGAGTTTGAGTAAATGAGAGCTCGAGTAAGCTGATCACTCATTGGCGGTTAGGTACAAATTTACTGCAAATGAATGAGGGAGCGGTTGCAGCCTGGAGGTTTTAGTAAAACAGATGATGATTGTGACTGTGGAGAAACACTGGAACAAAAAAAGCTTCTGCGGAATGAGAACATGTTTGTCTTTCCCTTGACATGTTGCCCTTGAGCAAGGCAATTTATCAGCAATTCTGTTAGATGGCTTAGTGGTGCAACAGTAGCAGACTGTGGCTGTACCTGGCTGCTTCGAGGTGTGAATGTGTGAAACAGGGCATTGCTGACGAGCATGCTCTGTGAGCTCCCTCAAGATGAATCCAGGCTTTTAAAGATGCATGCTGCGTAGAGGTAATTATTTAAGAATCAAAGGTTGCTCCAAGGGAGATCCGTGTGTGTGTGTTTTGTAAAGAAGGTGTTCAACTTTTCATTTGGTCCAGTTGAACTCAGAAGCAGCTTTTTGATGAAATGACAGCGTGATTTGTTTTGACTTGTTTGAACAGCTAATTGGTCCTCGTTCTGCACCTGGCAGGAAGTAAAGAAAGCAGAGCGAGAGAGAATTTGAACCTGTCCAAGCGGGAAGTATCCTGTATACTTAACTGTGTTTCAGGCAGCATAGGCAGAGGCAGGGGCCTGCATACGCAGTATCATTACCGCTCCGGCTCTGTCTGATTATCTCACCGTGGCTTCAAAAAGTCGACAACGCCCAAAACGTCCCTGCAGGTTTCAAAACAACAACATCAACAAAGACCACATCTCATGGAGATGCTGGCCTTTTCGCATCACACTGATGCTGATGCTGAGAGACAGGGCAGTGGGCTGGTATGTGTGTGTGTTTGTGTGTGTGTGGAAAAGTCAGAGAAACAGAAAATGTTTCCAAGGGATCTCTGGGGTTTTGCTAGACTGTATAAACATGGCCGTGGTCTCTGTGATGTCTTCCATAGGTTTTCTGAAGAGCCATTGTGAAGCTCGGTGTGCTCAACTCCACCAAACTCTGGGCTAATCCAAAAATAGGCAGAGAGGTGGAGTGTGGGTGGAGCTTAGACTTTTTGGATGAGCTTGAAGTACAATTGATCGCACAGCAAGCCATTGGCAAAATAACTGCTACTTGATATCAGTTAGGCTCTATTCAGACCAAATCAGATGATCAGGTGATAACACAGGTTTTCTCATTCATCTGAATGAGGCCCGTCTGTTTTGGCTGTGGCAGTCCAAGCTGCAGTGGCTGCCATTAAAAAATGCAGCCGCCGCTGCAAAAATGTTTTAAAACTGGCCCAACTTTAGAAAACTGCGGCCCTATGTCACACTGTGGAGCAAGTAGCACCAGCAAAAGTGCTAAATCACCACCCTTAGATTGGGGGAGGAATAGAGTCACACAATTTGACATCACACAACTGGTCCTGTTATTTTAATGAAGTGACTCTTCCACTGCCAGACACTAATGCCGAGGTCAGACTATAAAATATATTTATTATATTTGTCTGTTACAATGTTCTCTGAGTCAGACTAGGCATTTTCGCAATTGGGCTGTTATCGCGCTAATATCGTTTAGTCTGACCCTGGTATTACAGTTATCAAATTAGGAAATAGGTATCAGCACCATAAACTTGGCTTGACGGCCAAGAAGTCAAGGTCAGTGACTTGAGATAGCTGAGGTGACGCCTAACATGTGCTACCTGCTAACTGTCACTTAAAGTGGCCACACCCATAAACGTGCATAACTTAAAGGCTTTAATAAATTTTGATGAAAAAGTAAAAAAAAAAAAGATTCCCAGCTATACTGTTGTCTTGAAGAAGGAACTTAGCAATAGAGACCAAAGGCTGTGAACATGTTCACTTCTGCGGTAAAGTCGGGCATTTCACTGTGGGAACCTTTGGGGAGAGACTTGCTCTTTTTTTTTTTTTTTTTCGCCATTTGAGGAACTGCACTTTTTGGCACTTCCGCACATGCTTCATTATTTATTGCCGCCTGGGTTTTAAATGTCACAGCTGGGGACTGAGCACAGTTTTCATACCTGATGTGTTTTATGTGTGTGTGTGTGTGTGTGTGTGTGAGGAGATAAAGTAGTGAAATGTGAAGATAGGAGAATAGATGGATGCAAAGATGGAAGAACAAAAAAGGAAAACAGAACATAGAGACAGCGTGAGCTGGAGGGATGGATGTTGGGTTGTTATCCAGCTGTGTGTCTGAAGAAGTGTGAGGACTCCAGCGATCCACCTGAGCCCCACAGCTGAAGCCCACGTCTTTTTGCCAGATTTGATTAAGAACACCCTCCTGTGATTCCTCTCTCTCCCCCTCCCACACTCTCCCAATTTCACTTTCAATTTGGGACATTTATTGGCGTGACTTGTGCACATATCTGAATGCAAAAGTGTACGGAGAAGATAAAAAGTGGATGAACGAGAGAAAAACAACAAGACATGTTGAGCACAAAAATGGGTATATCAGAAATTATATTATTACTTGCTGGGATTTTATTACACGTCTGTGTGTTAAATGTGAAGGTGCAAGCAGGTTAGCACGGCAGAAGGGCTGTAAACAAGGAGGAACGTAGGAACGTAACAAGTTCCACCAACATGCACCTCTGAGGCTCACTAATAGGTTTTATTGCATTTTTTAAAATCTGCACGTGAACCCAAGGTAAAAGTGCCAGTGGGCTGCTAAACTGTCTAATGGGCTGTTATGGGTGGGTGGGTTTCTTGACTGGGACCAGTAACTATCTGAAGCAACTCCCAGCAAATTTACTTCCCCCTGAAACTGTCATTTTTACACTTTGTTTTTTTTTTTTGCATTTGTTGTGCTGACATGACAGTGCCATCAATCTCTTTTTTTGGTTTTCATTTTTTTTGTTTTAAAATTTGTGCTAGAAAGCAAATTACAGTACTTCCCAAATTGTCAAGCTGCTCCCGTAAGGCAGTTAAACAGATGACAGTGTGTCAGACTGCGTTTGCCTTGCTTTGTGGTGACACACAACAAAGTTAACTCATGGCTCTGCAGTGTTTCTGTCTCTACCTAAACAGAGAAGAGGAACTTTGTTTGTACTGTCTTGAATACTGAAGCTGTTTAAAAATATTTGTGTGTATTTTGGACATGTGCTGGGCTAAATTTGAAATCCAGTCAACAGTGGTTTAACCTTTTGAAGCACAGCCAGCTGATACCTTTGCAGCAACACTGTTGTCAATGTATATAACATTAACAAAAATTAATGTGTATAACTAAAAAGGTAAATGGTTAAAAGGACAACTCTGCTGATTTTCAACAGAATTAGGGATATACTGTGAAACCCCAAAATATTTTTTTCAACGTTCTCTGTGTCTCTGAGACGCAGCTTTAAAATCTCTTGTTCTTCCTGGAACCAGTTATGTCACTGGTTTGTTGTTGTCACATTTATTTTGAGAGGATTTTCTGGCTCTGGCAGATCAAAAATGCCTCATTATTAGAAAAATTATGCAGTATTAAATAAAAGAAATGTTCTGATGCGATGGACAACAACCTTGGAGACCCGGCAAGTACAGTTTTGTTTGTGTTGCAGTGCATCCTGGTACATGTGGTCACTGCAAGAACAGCTGTGAGAGCCGGACAACTCTGAAAACTTGACTTTCTCTGTCAGTATAGCACAAACTGAAGAATTTATTGCTTCAATTGACTACAGTTACCATCAACATTGATTGGAAAGCACATGAAAAGTGGTGGATTTTCCCTTTAAACAGATATTTCTCCTTACCACACTACTTGTCTCATTTACCTGTCATAAGCTGCTCAACACCTTGTATCACAATTCCTCTATTCATTCTTCCCCATGTCCTCTCATTAGTCATTATGTTGCTTCTTCTTTTCACTGCCTGCGACCTTCTGAAGTTGCAAGGCCGAAACAAATGGCTTTGCTGGCACACAGAGAGGCTGTTAGTCAACAGTGCCAGTTGATCTGTGTATGCAGAGATCGGCAGCTCCTTCCCTTTCCACAGCATCCTGTTTTGCAGGCTTTCCAGCTAAAGGCAATTTATTTTGTTTCCTCAAGAAATCAGGTGTTAGCTGTGACTCACCCAGCAGTCAAACACGTTGCCGTCATAGCCAGTGATTTTAAACTCAAGTAATGTGATCAGATCAAGATGTTTATAATGTAACTGTTACTTGGTTTACTTGACTGCGGCGTTTATTTTGATTACTTTTGTTTGGGAAGGTTAGAAAAACAGTGCAGCTTCAAATCATAATGGAGGCTTCAGCCTTTTTCCAGGTCATGTCACCACACTGCGTTTTGTTAGAAGTAAGAATGTCAGTCTGCAGGAAATGACGACAAACCAGGCCTCTTGGTGTTAGCAGATGGAAGCAGACATCTGATATCCTGCAGTGTGTGAACATCAGAGGAGGACAGCAAAGAGCGGTGCAGACGAGTTTGCATTGCCAAAGTAAATTTCATTATCAAACTAGAGAACCTACATGTAAATGGTTGACTTTTGTTAACAAGCCTTGCTTTGTTTGAAGAGGCGCAAAGTGAATATGTAAATATTACAAAGAAAGAAATGTGTTTACACTAGATTAAATGTCAGGAGTTAATTTTCTTTAGAAAAATGTCACGAGCTTTCTACTTAACGTGAGTTTGACCGTGCAGATGAATGTGTAAGATGCTTAGTAGACTGTTTTCACATTCAGCTGCTGCAGGAAAGAAGTTTCTCTCTGCTTATCTGTAATCTCAGTTTAATGTGTGTGTGTATGAGCAGAGGTGTATGACATCACACCTAGTTTAGAAGACAGTTATGGTCCAATATGCAACCACCTCCAGTGCACAGACACTGGACTGCTAAATGAAATAATCCAGCAGTTAAACTTCTAAACAAGGATCTGACCAATATATTGGTTATATCGTTCACCACTATGCACCAAATTAAAATTGTTTTGAAGGCTGGAAAAAATGCTTGGACTAGTGATTTAAGTGGTGTAATGAGAGAGGTGGCACCCACTTTCACAATGCAATATCTAAAAAGTTGCACAGGACTTGTTATCCGCCACTGCACGTTGATTTCTGCTCTATATTTTCTGAATCTGTAACCTTCTGACAGATACTGAAACTAGCTTCTGTCAGAAGGTTACAGGATGCCTGATTTGTCTCTTGTAGTCTCTTGAAGTGTAAAGTATGTGACCTCAAGCAGCAGCGGTAGAAGACCACAGCTGGATCCGTGACACTAGTTAGGCTGTTGTTGTTGATCTGGTTTTAAACTGTAGCAGCAGTATAATAACCTGATATGTGTTGAGAATAGATTGCCCTTATCTCCAGTAATTCCTCATGACCTGTGTCTTACCTGTGTCTCCACATCAAAACCTGCTGGGTGGTGAAATGAACGCAAAGGTTGAGTGAAGCCCAGTGATGCAGGAGGCCATATTTGTCCCAGCAGCTAGCATTACTTCCTGCTCGGGGCAGCCTTTGGCACAATATGCTCTTTATTCTCCTGGAAGTCAATGGGACAAAGGGAAGTTTTCAGCACTGAGACACAGAGTTTTTGCTGCTGAGCACTAAATACAAGACATAGCTCAGTGGAGAGAGAAAGGAGGGGAAAAGGAACCATGCAGCAACATAAGTGTGGGCTGTTGTCTTTCCATTGACCTGGATCATACAGCAGAACCAACCTCTGTGTGCATCAGTGTGTAATCTCTGCAGGCCGGGCGTGTTGTCTCAGGCTCTGGGATGTCCAAATAACGTCATGCTAACCCAACCAACAGGTTACATACAGGCGAGCACAGCCTGCTGCTGCTGCAGGGGGATTTAAGCTGTGTTTCACCTCTGATCTGGCATCTGTGGAGCACACACACACACACACACACACACACTCACACTGGTATAGGCTCCTGGCTTTGCTCACACTATTCTTGGAGAGAGTCCATCTTTCTGCACACTTTGTCATGCAGTGTGTGTGTGTGTGTTTTGAAGCAGGAAACTTCAGTCATTAATTAATTTGACTTTTCGATGCAGACATGACTGCAGGCTTAGCTGATGATTTTGATGAATGATGACACATGGAGACTCTGCGGTTGTTTATTGTATCGATATTTATGGGTTTTCCTCGAATACAATAAGTTGAAATAAATTGAAGTTGGGTTCAACAATAAAAAGCTTTAAACCACATCTATTAGTCTTCTTTAAGTGGGACTTGAAGTTAGTTTCTCACATTAAAAGAGTAGTTTTTCATTGTGATGCATAATGCATTCAATAGTAGATGATTTAGTTTCGTTATTTTTAAGCCACTTAGTTTAATCAAAACATCAAGGGTCTTTTACTATATTTCAAAGCTTTTATTTGCGTCATGGACATGTCAAACTTCTATTTCTGTGTCCAAGAACGAAGCTCACTCACAGTATTTAAATTTAGGTGAACCTAGCCTGAAGTTGCAAGTGTCAGTCATCATTATAATTAGACTTTGCGCTGAGCTGATGAGATTTGTTGTGATCATGTGGTTTCAGGTTGTGTTGAATTAAACTGTCAACTGCAAATTAAAGCTCGGCCTATTAAGTATTTCTGTTATTTTTTAAAAAAAATATGCATTTACAGATTTACACAGTACGCATACACAATACATGATTTCTAACCTGAAAGAATTAAAGACATTTGACATAGAAGGCAAATAAGACAAGTGGAACGGGATGGGACCGGACAGAAAATACGGGATCAAATGGACAAGACGGAGGCAGACGGATTTGGCTATTGAGACATACTGCACATTCAAAAGACTTCTTTTTTAAATATTAAAAAAAATCTGTTCTTGATTGAATACTGTGTGCCAAATCATTCGTAGGTGCCCTTATAGTCGACTGAAATACAGTTTGAGAAAGAGCTGGAAATTACGGAAGATAAATGAGCCACAGCTGTTTTATTTTGAAAAAGTTAACAGTATTAATAAACAAATTATTTAATTTGAAACTATCTTACTGTATCCTTCCTGTACGCAAGTAACAAATTGAGGCAGAATGTGTGATCAACGTTCTGTCGCCAGCAGTGGAGAGCAGCCTCTCTGCTGCGAGCTTAGCTTTGGGGTCGGCAAACCTGAAGCAAAAATATCACAATTTCACAGTATCGCTGCATTGTGATTACAGCTCGAAAATGTATTACTTTGAAATGTCTGGGTGAATAGTGATCCTGATGAAGTTACCTTCCCCAAATCCTCATTTTCACTGAACAGCGCTTCAACACATGACAATGCAACTCAATACAGTCTCTGTCCGAAACGACGGAAACAAAGGAAATCTCGTATCAAACGCAGTTTACTGGGTCATTCAGTTTCATGCCTCAGTTGTAGCGAAAGGGGAGCTGACAACAACCTCTGGATATTCTTTAAATTTATCTGCATCTCGGTCCTTTAGGTGCTTTTCTTTCACACACCTCTATTTGTTTGTGCTTTTACGACAGCGTATAGCATTGTGTAACTTAACCATGACCTGTCCAGAGTGCCATTTACCAGCCTATAAAGATAACATTCAGAAAAAAGTAGCAAAAGGCCCTACAGAGAAATAAGACTGGAGCTCACACACCTTATCATATCTGCCGGACAACATGGACTCTGGCTAATGTGCTTGACAAAAACCATGTTGCAACAGTTTTAGTTCTATACCATGGGATAATGGCCCTATTACTGAACAGAAGGACATACTTATGAAGCAGTTTTCCCTCACTAAACCCTCCATAGTTCCCCACATACATGCACAAACACACTTGGTCTCTAAGGGGAGGTCTTCAGTGGGTAGTTGTAATGATGGTGAAGTATGGATTTCTGTTGTGGCAGGTCAAAGTGAGTGCGTCCAGGTTTTATGTGGGGGTGGATGAAGTGCACTCACCACACTGTTGCTGTGTGTCAAGGACGGGACCAACGACTGAGGGGCCAGCATCACAAGTTCTTTCCTCCCTCACTCGTTCACTCTCTCGTCTCTGGTTGGAAGGTGCTCCCCTTTTCTAAATAAAGCAGTTTCTCCCTCCATGACCTCAGCCCCCCCATGCACTCACACACCATCACTGTGTCGTACTCTTGTCAGACAGCCAAGCCAAGTTTACCACCAGGCCAAAATAGAAGTTGTCTGTCCTTGAGGATGTCTCTCTCTCTCTCTTTCCCTTTCTTTCCGTGCCATGCTTCCTCTCTCGCCCACTTTCATCTCCCCCCTTTTTTCCCCCCTCTTGGCCATCTTGGTGTCACCTTACTGTCATGCCCCGCCATGGAGTCCTCAGGAGACCTGCCTAGCAGGGAGGGAAAATAGTTCTGACCTAAGCGTGACCCAGCATGTGTTTTTATGGAGCCCACAGTGCTTTAGCCTATCACTGCTGCACAGTTTATGGGGGAACGCTGGTTGGAAATGAAGTACAAGTCACTGCCAGGTCAAAGATGAATACGCAGATATTTCCTTACGTGTTGAATATGCGTGTGGTTTGTGTTAG